>JARYZH020000566.1:0-125304 GCA_030021035.2 Notholithocarpus densiflorus
AGAATTGGTTTAGCTATTGTGCTAGTTTTGTATAGCTTTAAAAAAAATAAATAAAAAAACACATTTGGTAAAAGTAAAATTTAGGTATAGTTCCTTAAGTGCTACATTTTATATTCTCTAACAAGTCACCAAATCTAAAAGCAAACATTATAAGTAATAAAATAAGAGAACGATATGGAAATAAAGTGATAAACTAATGGATAACATCTTCAATTCAGTTTGATTAGTAAGACAAAATATTTCGATACCGGTTGATACTGAGATGTATTGTTTCATGTTTACCACTACTTATATATATATATATATTTATATATTTATATATATATATAGATAAATTTATTTATTTGTATATTCATTAGTCAAAATTTATATCATTTATTAAAAACATTTAAAATTATAAGTTCATTTTTTTTTTTTTTGAGAAGAAGTTCATATCTCATTCAATATGCTAATTACTAACTAAAATGTCAATTTATTGATAATAGTAGACAATTGATGTTCATGTACTTAAATGATACTCTAATAATAAAAAGTTAAAAAAAAGAAAAAAAGAATTTGCCATGTTAATAGCATATAAAAATATTGGTAAGTAAAAAGTAACGCAAGTTTAGTTAGGTTTAACATCATGAACATGTGGAGGAAGATCTTCTATCCACATCATTAAATCATTTATATGTCTCGCATGTTTAGTTAGATTATAATTTACAGAATTTTCCAATCGATGATATGTGAGAAACTAACATCACTAAAGGTATTTGTAAAGGACTTTGCAAAAGTGAACAAATGTTTGGAAGGCTAAAGATTCATCCTCACTTCTTAAGGCTTTGATAAATTCAATAGATTTGGTGAGGCAATTGACATCAATGTTTAATGAAAAATGCTAGAGCTACAAACAATTTTTTATTTTTATTTTTTTACAAATAGTTGATATTGTGAGTGACTATTAGTAAGTAGAAAAAATGATATAAGTAATGAGCTCAAATGAGAATGAATAAAAAAATTTCACATTAACAATGTATAAAAATTTTGTTAAAAATTTTGTATCTATAACATTACTCATGTTTAATACATGTGAATCATTTAACTTATTTAGAAAATGCTAATTGCTGGCCATAAAAACCAATAAAAAATTTGGCCACAACAATAACTTATAAAAAAAATTTGTATGGTTCAGCCCAAAATTTTCATTTATTTTGCTTGCTCTTTCTCTTTTATAAATAGATCACATTGTCACTTTAGAAATATTGCACCAGTACTCACCCTTCTTCCTCTACTTCCTCTTTTCTCTCTTTCATTTTTTTTCTTCTCTCCTTTCTTGTTCCCTTCCCCAACCCTTACCTTCTCCTCCAGTGAGATCCTCAGCCAAAGCATTATTTTCTGTGCTCCATGGCCTATCCTTCATGGCCAAGCCTCTCTCTCCAATCCATGCTCAGAACACTCGAGGAGGATATAGAAAATGACGTCCTTGCCTTTGCGGTATTGATGTTGCTGATTACTAAAGAGGTTTTTTTTTTTTTTTTTTTTTTTTCTTTTTCAAAAACTTAAATTTTTTTTTTTTCAAAGCCAGTTTTTGTTATTTCTTACCCTTTTTTTGTTATTTTTGAGATTGTCCAGTTTTGGCCAATCACAATCACTTTGGTTTTAAATTCCCTCTCAACTTCCCTCACCATATTGTCTAGCATCTTGACAACAACATATTTGTTATGACTTAATGCTAATACCCCTTTATTGTGAAAAAAAAAATTATCCAGTACTTGAATTCTTGAAAGTAAAGTACCACAAAAAAGAAAAAAAAAGATATAGATAAATCACACCACAATGATCCACACTCTAAATAATAATTGTTATCTTAAATATTTATAATCCACTTAATAATATAAAATTTTCAAAAGAAAAAAAAAAGTGAAAAAAAAATTTACCCAGTACTTGATTTCTTGAAAGTAAAGTACCATAAAAAAGAAAAAGAAAAAAAGAAAAAGACAAATCACTCCAAATACTAATTACTATCTTAAATATTTATAATTCACTTAATAATATAAAATTTACAAACAAAAAAAAGTGATTTTTTTTTTACCTAATACTTGATTTCTTGAAAGTAAAGTACCATACAAAAAGAAAAAGAAAAAGAAAAGATTGAGATAAATCACTCTACAGTCCAAACTCCAAATACTAATAACTATCTTAAATATTTATTATCCACTTAATAATATAAAATTTACAAAAGAAAAAAAAAATTATCCATTACTTTATTTCTTGAAAGTAAAGTACCATACAAAAAAAAAAAAAAAAAGAGAAAAAAGAAAAGAAAAAGATAAATCACTCCATAGTCCACACTCTAAATACTAATTACTATCTTAAATATTTATAATCCACTTAATAATATAAAATTTACAAAAGAAAAAAAAGTGAAAAAAATAATTTATCCTTTACTTGATTTCTTGAAAGTAAAGTACCATACAAAGAGAAAAAGAAAAAGATAAATCACTCCACGATCCACACTCTAAATACTAATTACTATCTTAAATATTTATAATCCACTTAATAATATAAAATTTACAAAAGAAAAAAAAAAGTGAAAAAAAAAGTTTACCCAGTACTTGATTTCTTAAAAGTAAAGTATCATACAAAAAGAAAAAATAAAAAAAAAAGATAAATCACTCAATGGTCTACACTCTATAAAATAATTACTATCTTAAATATTTATAATCCACTTAATAATATAAAATTTAGAAAAGAAAAAAAAAAGTGAAAAAAAAAATTACCCAATACTTGATTTTTTGAAAGTAAAGTACCATACAAAAAGATAAAGAAAATAAAAAGATAAAGATAAATCACTCCACGGTCCACACTTTAAAAACTAATTACTGTCTTAAATATTTATAATCCACTTAATAATATAAAATTTACAAAAAAAAAAGAAAAAAAATTGAAAAAAAAAGAAAAAGATAAATCACTCCACAATCCAAACTATAAATACTAATTACTATCTTAAATATTTATAATACACTTAATAATATAAAATTTACAAAAAAAAAAATCTCAGTACTTTATTTCTTGAAATTAAAGTACCATACAAAAAAGAAAAAGAAAAGAAAAAGAAAAAAGAAAAAAGAAAAAATCACTCCACAATCCATACTCTAAATACTAATTACTATCTTAAATATTTATAATCCACTTAATAATATAAAATTTACAAAAGAAAAAAAAGTGAAAAAAATAATTTATCCTTTACTTGATTTCTTAAAAGTAAAGTACCATACAAAAAGAAAAAAAAAAAGATAAAGATAAATTACTCCATGGTCCATACTTCAAATACTAATTACTATCTTAAATATTTATAATTCACTTAATAATATAAAATTTATAGAAGAAAAAAAAAGTGAAAAAAATAGTTTACCTAGTACTTGATTTCTTGAAAGTAAAGTACCATACAAAAAGAAAAAAAAGAAGAAGATAAAGATAAATCACTCAACAGTCTACACTCTAAATACTAATTACTATCTTAAATATTTATAATCCACTTAATAATATAAAATTTACCAAAGAATTTAAAAAGTGAAAAAAAGAAATTTACCTAGTACTTGATTTCTTGAAATTAAAGTACCATACAAAAAGAAAAAAAAAAAGAAGATAAATCACTTCACAGTCCACACTCTAAATACTGATTGCTATCTTAAATATTTATAATCCACTTAATCATATAAAATTTACAAAAGAAAAAAAAAAAGTGAAAAAAAAATTTACCTAGTACTTTATTTCTTAAAAGTAAAATACGATACAAAAAAAGAAAAAGAAAAAAAAGAAGAAGATAAATCACTCCACAAACTACACTCTAAATACTGATTACTATCTTAAATATTTATAATCTACTTAATAATACAAAATTTAGCTGCACAGAGCTTTAACCTTTTTTGAGGATAAACGGTAGATACAGAGGTTTAACCTTTGATGTACACAACTGTGGGGGTAGGTTAGACCTTGTAGGTTTTGAGCTACATGTGGGTGGAGAGTTCAGACTTGGGTCATAAATCATAATGGCTAGGCTTAGGCTTTTTGTCTATTTTGAGAATGTAGTCATCTGTTTTTAGAGAATCTCATTTGTTTGGTCTAATTGTCAACCTCAGCCCATATCAATAACTAATAGTAAAAATAAGTTTCTATAAGTTATTGGGCAATAGTTTAAAACTTAATGAAAAATGGTTTAAAAAATTAAATAGAAACTTAGAGTGCCACATGACAGGACCTCAAGCATTCCTACATGAGGTTTCTACTTATATATATATATATATATATATATATATTGATTAGACATAAGAACAATATTATATTTCCCAAGAACAATTAAAAATGAGTTGTTCGAAAAGCTGTATCTAAGGAAAAAAAAAGTGGAAAAAATCGAAACAAACCCTAGTAGTGCTTGTATTTAAAGAAATAGAAAGTCTTAAGCAGCTTGTTATGACATATATCACAATATCTATTTTTGGCTCAAGTACACACGTATATAAACTAATAGCAAAGATATAGAAAAAAAATGAAAAAAATTGTACATTTTTTAAGAAATAAGAATCGGCTTGGGTCCAGTGCTATTATGCATTTGACCCGTTAGAATTTTGATACATGTTAAATAATTGTCATGTGTTTGCATCTCAACGGCTTCAATACACAAGAGCACTAGACCCAACTCTTGCCCTAAGAAGTATATGTAATTGTACATAATTATAAGAAATTCCTCATAAGCAATGTAAAATTGCAAATACGATAGATGATATCATGGAACCGGAACTCCACTTAACCTAGATTTGGAAGTATCAATTCAAAAAGATCTAGATTGAAGAATTTTGTAATAAATGGATTCAAATTTGGACCCTCTGTATGGGTTTTGTTTTGGGTTGGACCCATCAGGATGGGTTCTGTTAATATATCTTTTGAGAATAAGCTAATGGGTCTAGGCTTATTGAAAAGCATATGAAAAATTGGAGTGTGAGGTTTTTTAGTAGGCCCAGTAAGCTACATCAGTAACACAGTGATTACCCCGGTCCATCAATATCTCAGCAGTCTTTTCTTTAGCCACTTGGCCTTTGGGCTAAAAGTGGGGGTGAGAGAATTTGTTTTTGTTTTGTTGCTTTGAGAATCATGTTTAGGATATCAGGCTATTTTGTCAAGTTTTCAATAAAGATATCTAAAGTTTAAATCTTTCAACCCCTAATTGTCAATATATCAAAGACGTTAAAGATATCAATTTGTATAATTAACATAAAAAAGGACAAAGAAAAATTTTACATAGAAATTGGTGTGCTTACATTCAATATACCTTTCTTATCATCATACTTTTCTTATAATTTCCAAATAGCTTGATAGTTCATTTGTAATACATATTAGTTAGTCCAATTGTAAGTTTGTCACAACTTTAGGAGGCTTCCAGCACAGAGTGCCAGGCATCTAGCATTCCCCACAATGCTAGGTAATTTCAGAATCATATCATAATACATATTTTCAACCATGGGAGTAGGTTGACATCCTCCACAAGTTGGTTGTTACCAACAAGGGCGGGTACAGCAGAGCCAGTCCCACTTTTAATGGCCAATCAGAATCTCCATGGAAATGCCAATACTATAACTCCTACTGGCTGAGTTTAGAACATAACAACGGAATAACCCAAAAACTATATTTTTTTTCTGATAACTATACTTTTACATAATTATCTCATAATAGAAGCATATCCACGTCGTACTTAAATATTATGTTCGTGATATAAGTACTAGCATCAATATGCTAAAATTATCATGTATATAAGATTGAACAACTCACGAACACATATTTTACTTAAATCATGCATATATGTAATATCTCAGATTAAAGCTTTAATGCATAATACTTTTCTAAATAATTTTTATACTTATCAAAAGAACATGTCACAAATCTCTTATCTGAAAATCGAAGACGCGAGAGATTGTATAAGAGGAGCTCAAGTGTCCATGTTCTCGTTCTTGCCACCTAAATGAAAAACCAAAACTTATTACGGACAAACTCTTCCTAATATATAAACTTATACCTCAATCACAACCTAACTCTCAAACTCAAGAAAATCTTAATTCCCATCACATAAAGTTCTCCAAAGCACATGCTATAATCATCAAACACATTATGCACCCAAACCAAAGAGAAACCAATTCATAAAATTTATATATGATCCTAACATACCAAAGGATGAGCATATTAAATTATAGCTCAAAACATACACCCGAACTTGAGAATTAAATCTACAAAGTCAGGTGTAGCATATGATGTTCACTGCTCATTTCAGCAACATATGCTCCATTTGTAAAATACAAATGGACTGTCCACACACATTCAATTGTTGTGAAATTTTACATAACTACTCCCCTGTATGTCTAGTATATACCATAAAAATTTCGGAAGTCAAAGAATAAACCCATGATTTATTAAAAATCATACAAGGCAGCATGCTCAAATCTGTCCTGCCAGAATTTCTTGCAACTTAAAAATTAAACCATTATTTTTGTGTTCATCCAAATGCTGTGAGACTACTTCCATAACAACCATGTGTGTCTTAGAATTCATAAAAACTGCTCCTAGCATCCTAATTCACAAAATATGATTTAATACATATTTTTCTTGTTGTAAACATCAAATCTGTCACAGAGACAGCTTCAGTACATATTCTTACAAATCATCAACAAATAGTAATAGGCCTTAATTTCATTTGGGTATTTTTATACCCATACTATACATATTAAAATATGTTAATAAGCATTCAATTGATCACAATATCATCAAACTTTCAAATCACTAAAACAGAATCATAGTTCAACCTCTAAAATCAAGATAGAGGATAAAGAAATAGAAATAAACAAATGAAGTTTTGATTACTTACCCACATACTTTGAAGCTGAAATTTTAGTGTTAACCCTTTAATTAATTATGAAATTAGGTTGGGGTGTTACACTTACAATCATCATGTTTCACAACCTGTACCCCTTATCCAGCACCGAGTATATGAACCTCGGACGTGCCTTGTTTCTTCATGATCTGATCTCTGATGTAGGGATTGACATTTGTGCACATATCTTTCACGTTCTGTGCAAAACAGTTCTACGAACTGAGTCAAGGATATGCGTTCCTTTTTGCTGCCTCATTTTTAGGATTTTGAAGCTCAAAGGGATTCATCCAACAGAAGATGAGTCCCCCTGCACAAAACCAAGTCCAATCAACATGCGTACATTCAACGCTAGCATTGGTCATAGTCGGAAGGGAATCAAAACGGAAACTTCAGTATCTCACAGCGGTTCGCGCTCTAGCTCATCCTCCTTTGACAAGAAGCTAGACAACATTGTGGCATCTGTCCACGAGTTGAGCGCCAAGATGTCCGGATTTGCATCTATCTTGCACCATCACAACATTCAGTGTGATATGAAGTTCACTTCCCTCCAAACTCAATTGGATCAGATTCAAAGAAAACTAGAAGAAGATGAGGATTAGCTATTCCATGACAAAAAGGGGGAGATGATGTTGATAGGGGGAGTACAATGAAAGGGGGAGGAAGAGCTTGATCAAAGGGGGACTAGCTATGTTTAATATTTTGTCTCGTATTAGTATATTATGTTTGTGGTTCGTTTTGTATCAATGTTGCTTTTGTAAGCTTTTAGGGTTTGTTTCCTTGCATTTGTAGGCTTTTATGGTTTGTACCATGCTTATGCAGCCTTTATGCTTTGTACCCATACTTTGTAGCTTAAGTACTTGCTGTTAAATGTCATGCATTTTCTTTAAGTACTCTCACTCTTGTGCCCTAGTAGGATCTTGTTCCTAGATGCATATATGTTTTGTGCATTGGTTGAGTGTTGGACATGCAAATGATACTTTGCATTGAGCTTATTAGCTTACATGTTCGGATGTTTATTCATCGCGTAAATGAACATTGTAGTCACTATTCTATAGTGATTGCTTGTTTGGTCAAGCCATGGTTTATTGCTTTATTCCATTTTGCTTGATCGCATTGTGCTTGCTTCATATGCATTACAAGTTTTCTGCATACAATGATCAAATTGTGTTGTTGTGTTTCAGGAGATACTTGTTCTTATGATTCAAGAGCTTCACAGATTCTAGAGTTAGGTGTGAGTGAGTTTTGTTCAACTGTTCCCCACTCACATGTTAAGTCTAGAGTTTGTTGTAGGGTTTTGTCACGGAATAGCCAAAGGGGGAGATTGTAAGGTTGAATTTAATCAACCATCTTGTTGACTTTATTCCGTGCCAAATTTGCTTGTATTTTAGCAATTAGAAACCCTGTATTTAGGTGGGATTCATGTAAGGGTAGTGAGTGAGAGAGTGTGAAGAAATGCTCAAGATTGTGCAAGGATGCAGAGACTCGCGGCTGGGACTCGCGGGTGACTTGCGACTGGCAAGCCGCCAACTGCAGCACACGAGTGAAGCGTGCAGAGAAGATGAACAGTCACGCCAGCTGGAGCACTATAGGATAAAAAGTCCAGCCTGGCCGTTCTGTTAGCTCGCGGCTTGAACTCGCGACTTAGTCAAGTTGCGAGGCCAAGCTGCCAACCAGCTCTGTTTTAAAAAACCTGACTCTTCGCATTCCATTCTCACTTCAGTATAAATATCCCTTATACCCACGAAATGTAGAGAGCTTCTAGAGAGAATTTTGAGAGAGAAACCTTAGAGAAAAACAAGATTGACTCATCCCCAATCTTCACTTAGAGACTCTTCAAATTCCTCTACTCTCACCTTCTCCATTGTTACATCCTTGTGAGGTTCTTGACCAAATCATTTTCTCACCATACCCATATCTGTGAGAAGACTTTTTGGTGCTTTGGGAAGCAGTTAGGAAGGGACCAATGGTTATTGGTTGATGCTATGGGCTATAGTGGAATCTGGTAAGCTAAAGAAGAAATAGGTTCAGCGTAACCTCGTTGGAGCAAGAAGCTTGGAGGGTTTAGGTACACTGGGTAGATTAGGCTTGGAGGGTCTTTTGCTGTTCATGTATCCCAACTACATTCTTTAGTGGATTATTTACCGCTTGGAGGGCGGCGGAGAGGTTTTACGCTGAGGACTTTGGTTTCCTCTTCGATAACACATCGCTGTGTTGTCCTTGTATTTGCATCTCTCTTCCCTTAATCTTTGCCATTTAATTTCTGCTGTGGATGTGATTTTATTTGGTTTAGATTGTTTATCAATTCGGTTATAAGCTTATGTTCATTTTCTGCACATAAATTGTTTGATATTAAGCTTGAATTGGTAATTTGTAAATTGGGGGTCTAAATGTTCAAGGGTGTTTTACACGCTATTTGAACTTTCACAGCCAAAGGGTCGTCACAATTACGTTTTAAAGCCCTTTCAATCCACTTTCCAATCTAACTGGAGGCCATTGTGTTTGAGTCAAAACTACATCGATGCAAAACTTGAATTGAAGAGTTATCTAAGGAGAACGAATAAGATGATTTTTTTTTTCTATTGTATTATAATATAAATATAGAGAATTGTACCTACAAATTCATCAATACAAAAATAAATTTGTTAAACATTTTCAATTTATTGATTTTCAAACATGAGATTTTTGTTTTTACAGTTGCCTATATCTAATTAATTTATTACCAAATCTAGGTTAAGAAAATATCAGCCTCCTAATTTAAGCAAAGACAAAGAAAAACCGTAAATCAATGATACGAGTAAACAGATGAATGAGCAGCTTTATTTCATTCAAAAGAAATTTACAAATAGACGAGATACTCAACTCAACCAAACAGGCCAACACCAAAACAATGACAACAACACCACAACAATTTTCAAAATAACAAATAGAATCGGGCTATTATCCCCCAACTTAAAGAAGATGAAATGTACGTCTCACTTTCTTTAAGTAGATGATTTTTCCCCATTCAATTATTCCCTTCAAAACCAATTAAAAAGAAACATATTCAACCTGTAACTATAGGTCTTTCAAACACGGTTATAGACCTGTCAGACTTATAGTTACAACTTTTAGGCCATGTCTAAAAACACGGTTATAGAAAACATGGCTATAGACTAAATTAACCTATAGCCATGTTTTTAGGAGCTATAGCCGCGTTTTTAAAACGTGACTATAGCCCACGTTTTTTGTAGTGGTAGTAGATTATTTATGAATGCTGCTCAATCTCTAGTACGTAACATGTTCAGAAGTATTCCATATGCACTCCTATGGCATCTAAATAGGAACCACTTCTTCCATGGAAACCAACAACCCTTCCTGGGGCAACACTTGATGTGAAAGCTTGACCAATCTCATCACCATAGGGTCCATATTTGGCTTTGTTTGTGTAGAATGTAATGGACCGCAAAGCTTTGAAGCTACCGCTCCCTTCAACAGGCCCATAAAATCCCACAACGCGAATTAAGAATTCGTTTGATACTTCCAGTTTTATCTACCAAACCAGAATACAAATAGGATTAGCAAAATTTTAATTAGAATTAGAATTATATATGTAAGCTTGTAAAGTTTATCGTATGTTCTACACAGCTCAACTAACAAATCAAAGTAACATGCATGCATGGTATTGTAACATCTTTGTATAGTGTTTCAGAATTATAATTGCAAAATTTTTTTTTTTCATATTTAAATAGTGACATTGTAATAGTTATTATTATTATTATATATTTATTTACCGGATCACTTGGATCACCGCCTTCTCCACCATGCTTCGGTGACCAAACAGGCTCCCCGTCTCTGCTCTGATACAACACACGAATTGCATGAATCACTGAATCTCCAACGTACAAATGCAATTCACGGATTGCCGGAAAAACTCCATCATCCCATTCCATCCCGCCATGCCCACCCCACGGCCCAGGTCCTCGAGGAACAGGTAAAGCCATTTTCAAAGTATTGTCCTGTTATTAATTAAACAAGGACAACAGTTGTAAATGAATAACATCTATTAGGGTCAGTTTGAGAATCGCTTATTTTGTTGAAACTGAAAACATTTTTCTGAAAAGTACTGTAAATAAAGACTAAAGTTAGTTGAAATAGTACAATAGGGCCTATAAATAATATTAAAAAGTGTAGTAAAACTCATAAATAGTATTAAAAAGTGCAGTGAAGCTTATAAATAGTAGCAAAAATAAACTGAATAGCAAAATAAGTTGACAAATTTTAATTTATCCAAACGTAAGCTTAGTCCTCGAATAAAACATATGCATGCATGAACTTTGGGAAATATTATATAATGACGTCAACCAAACCTTTTTCCGCGGTATTTTCACATAGGCACCAATGGCATCAATTAAAGTACCCGAACGGCCATGGAATCCAACAATTACGCCACCCTCCGTACCGTAGGAAAATGGTTGACCGGTCACAGTTCCATAGGGTCCATACTCAGTACCCTTATTTGTTTTAAAACTTAGAGAACGAATTATAGTATGCTGCCACAAGTCAGCAACTGTACCGCTAATGGATGTCAGGTACTCTTCAGGCCAGTTGAGCGATATCTACATATATATAATGGACCAAAAGACATTCATTCAACTTCATTTAATGTACGTATATTTAATTTCTTGTTTCACAAAAATAATGCATGATTAATGTAACTGAGTAGTACCAATATATTTATATGTACGTACCTTGTCAGTTTTCCAGCCGGCACCAGTACCACCAAACCTCCTAGAATACTGGAGTACACCATACTCATCTCCACATTTGAATGTAATTGATGCGATGCCATTTGCATGAACGATTTCCATCCCAAGGATCCCACCATTATTTACCACGAAGCTCCACCGGTCTCCACCTTCACCTCCCCACAGCCCAACCGTCAAGAACTCCTCCATGTTGCAAAGAGATGATGATCACTAAGAGAGAATCGAAGCGACTTGTGTATTATTTTTTTGTTGCCTTACGATGAACAAAGAATGCCATCTCCTTTTATAACTGAAGAGAGATGCTACAGGACAAGACTTGTCCATATATACAGGATAAGGTTTAAGATTTTTTCGCCACGTCTTCCTCTCATTGGTATTGGTAGAAAATCTCCCACTTATCTTCAAAAATTATAATTTTTATTTTTATTTTTATTTTTATGCTAAACGATTTGCACGTTTTAAAAATCAACTCAAACTAAAAACAAAAAAATCCTTTGTTTTTATTGAGGAGTTCAAAAATATGTGCAAACCTCTTCTTGCACATGGATGCTCACCACCGTCCACGACAGAGGGGGTAGAATAGAGATGCAATAACACAAAGATTAACAAACTTCAATTTAGGAGACCATACGCGTCCTTGTAATTAATTACAAATAGCTATAGATGTTGAGAGATGCAATACTAACTGGACAATACTTATTACTTAACAAATTTTTATTTCAGGGCCATATGTGTCCTTTTAATTATTTATAAATTAATCGCTACGTAAAAGTTTGGTGGGAGTTGAAAGTTAGATATCTACCACAATTTCAACTTGTTGAGAAATACTAATTGTACGATAATGGACGATCTAGCTCTTTTTTGAATTTTCTGTACAACTTTCTTATATGTTTACATGTACTGACATTTGTTGCTTACAAAAGTTCACCATGCACAGCTATCCTTTTACGACTGGTTAAAAAGTTTACGACAATTTTTGCATACTTATCTTATCTCAACATAAACATAAAGCTCAATCCAACCACTAGACAACTTAGGTAATCACCTAAGCCTCCTAAATTTCAACTAATATAGCCCAAAATATTAGTGAAAAAATAAAAAATAATTTTTTTATTAAATAAAAAAACCAAAAAAAATTTAAAAATAACGATATTATTGTAGATACCTTATTTTGTCCGTCCTAAATTTGCGTATCGAACCCCAAAAGTCCTACAAATATCAAATTTTCACTAGGGCACTGTGGGAACATTTAGATTGACATGGTACAATCCATTCAAGTATCGGAGCACTCAAAATTGCCTTTTTAGGTCAAATTGCCTCTGGTCAACTCTAGGTTGACTGAAGGTCAAAATTGATCAAAACCACCCCAAAACAACATTTTTCATGTTTTTATGTCACATTCGAGGTTATCGAAGATTTTTATCAATCACGACCGAATTGACCAAGTTTGACCAAGGTTAACTCTCGAGAGCGATCGAAAACCTAATTTTGATCTGACCATCAAAAATGGTTGGAACCAATGTCGTTGTGGAAATTCTTGAATTCCCCATTTCCAATGACCGCTCATGGGTTGAAATCGAAGTTAAAATGATTGAGGTATTTGTAAAACAGTACTTGGCGTGTCAGCTCGCTTCCCGAGGCCATAACTTTTGATCCAACCTTTGGATTTTCAAAATATTGTTTGTTTAGAAAACTAGACATCCATACCTTCCCATTGGCACGAGACCAGCTCAATCAGATTTTGGAAATGCCTAGCAACTGAAGTCAAAACTGAAAAGCTAGAGAAAAAGACAAGATTGATAATGTCATCCTATTGGTCCGACGCACACTAAGGGTGCCCTGGAAGCTAATGGGTCACAAAATCATAAACCCTAAACTCACTACAACAAAATGTATTTTCAGTGACGAAAAAATTCGTCACTAAAAGTCCATATTTTCGTCACTAAGGACCTTTAGTGACGAAATTGGACTTTTAGTGACGAAACTCATTTCGTCACTGTAGCCTCGTCACTAAAAGTCCTGGTGACGAAAAACTTCGTCACTAAAAGTCCAATTTGATTTTAAAAAAAAAAACTTTTAGTGACAAAAACGTTTCGTCACTAAATGTTTTCCTCACTAAAAACACTATTCAGTGACGAAAATATTTCGTCACTAAAAACACTTTAGTTTACTAAATCATATTTAGTGACGAATAATTTCGTCACTAAAACTATGTTCGGGTACATATAGTGACGAAAAAATTCGTCACTAAAACTATTTTTAAGAAAATCCATGCACATATAGTGACGAAAATTTTCGTCACTAAAACCATTTCTTACAAAATTTTGCTATATTTAGTGACGAAATTTTCGTCACTAAAACAATTTTTTGTTGCTATATTTGTGATGAAAAATTCGTCACTAAAACTTTTTTTATTTTTTTATTTTTTTCATGGCTTTGATATTAACCTGTAACCTGTCATTACATTATTAAAATCTCATATTTGAATAACACATTTATTTCAACAACACATTTATAAAAAAGATCCATACATTCCACAAGTAAAAAATAAAACAAGTATCCAATTCAAACTCCTTCCATACAATAATTGTTTGCAATACATACAATAACTCTACCTAAACCCTATTTTAGAACTAACAGAAGATGTTCTCATATGTCTTCAAGTAATGCCAAAAGTAAATCTCCTAAAAGCCACCAATAAGAAATCTGCACAAATATAAAAACAATAATTCGTTAATATCGTAAAGTAAAAACATTAACTATATTATAAGAAACATTTATAACAATGCATTAAGAGTAACTACACCAATAAATTAAAATCACAACTCCTAATGTATAAGTTCTAGAAAGCAAATAAAGTACTAACCAAAAAATGTTTTAACTTGAAGTTGAACCACCTCCATAAGTAAGAGCATCATCATAACCTTTGCTCCTCAAAAAGTTAAGAATATTCTTTTGGACCTCATCTTGCTTAGTTCGTGCATCTTGGTCCTTAGCTCGCTCTTCTTGATCTCTAGCTCTTGCCTCTTTGAGCTCAATTATCTCATTTTCTAACCGTTGGATATACTCCACCGATGAATTAGAGGAGGCGGTGGTTACTAGAGAAGAGGAAGGTCTCATGCCAAGTCCTTTTACAATACCAGACTTCTTCTTAAACACCAAGTTTGAGATCTCCTCTTGTGTAAGGGGAATAGCATTAGGATCTTGACAATGATCCACTTGCACTTTGAGAATATTTTCCTATCATTTGAAAAACAGAAAGAAACAAACAATCACAACATTAATACTACATATGTTATAACTTTACAAACATGATAGGGATGGAATGATACACATACATATGTCGCTTCATCCTCAGGGTGTATCCACATATTTGTATTTTGATTGAAATGAACATCTTTGAAGATTTTTGCCAATTCAGGAACTTGACCATCATTATTATTTGTCTGATTAATTAACATTCAAGTGTTAGATAGATATACTTAATTAATCACAACATGCAATATACTAAGGTTTAAGAAAATGAAAAAATACGTACCTCCTCATCAACCCTAACAGCAAGTGCCTTTGTCCCGCATCTATGTTTGCCTTTAGTTTTATTCCTATTTTCAGAGTTCTTTCTTGATTTTTTCTAATAAACAACATTCAAGATATTTATTAGATCATGAATAAAACAGTATACATTTACTTCATCTAAATATTAATCTAATCAGTTGACAACATAATATAGTAAACATTGAATAATAATAATATACGCATAAATAATTTACCAGCCAATCCTCATTAGTCCATCTCCCATCAATGCGTTCAGTCCACTGCTTCTCCGTGGCATTCATTTGCGGGTGGCTTCTTGCATAGTCAGCACCATGAGATTGTTTGAGCTTTTTATAAGCTTTATGCAACTTGTGGGAGTTGGAACTCAATAATCTTCCACATTTTGTATTTAATGTTTTTGTTACCAAGTTGGAATCTCCTTCTAGCTCAAACTGATCCTGTAAAATGAAGTGTATATGTATTATAAAAATATTATTATATGAATTAGACGAGTTAGACGTTATCAATGTAAATTTACCGCGATATTTTGAAGCACCACATCTCTAGTAGCAGCATCAACATTTTTCCAATTTTTCACATTGTAACTGGACAAATTACTTCGCACTTGTACGCCAATGTGATTGACAAGCTTGCACGCATTCTTCCCAACAGGAGCATCATACTCTGCAGCTATACGTACTGGCAGCTTACCACTTTTTTCAACAAGTGCTCGTACTGCTATACCACGTGTTGCTCCACGGGTAGTTCTGCTAGCAGATCCTATTTAAACATTATTAATGTTAAAAAATTATACATTCCATGTACATTATAGCTAAATTAAGTGAAATATAATCTCAATAGTAAAAACAGGGTGCAATTGTAATTAAGTATATCCTATGTAATTACCAGTCATGCTAGTTAATGCGCCAGTAGTCTGCGCCTCCGCACTAGAAGAACTTTGGGCGGGAGGATTTGCTTCAGGAGGTGTTTCCGTAGATTGAACCGTAGATCGGACCACCGGGATAGATGCCTCACCTCCCGAGCGTGTAAGTCGTCCTGGTGCCATCTGTAAGTAACATACATATAATGGAACAACAAAGTCATTACAAGTAATGGAACAATAAAGTTATTATCATCTATTGTACCCTATGGAACATCTATAATACCTTATGGATTACAGAATTAGATGACTCATCATCATTGTCATTGTCACCAATAGGTGGTACATAATCATCATCTACCACAACACTAGCTCTACTTCTTTTCCCTTTTGCACAATTGGACTGAGCAGAATCCTTTAGAGAGGTTGAGATGTGCTTCAATCCCAAAGCATCAATTATCTCTTGGTTTTGCCTCATTCTATCCAATCTTTCCATCTCATACTTCGGTATATTATGAGTGTATTTGGCCTTTTTGGGCATTTTTTGAAACTATGTATTGACATGAAAGATAAGTACAATTGCTACCAACTTAACATCAAGCAATTCACAAGTGCAAAATTTGAACACAATTGCTACTAACTCAACACAACAAATGACCACATTAATATCCATATCAAGTTCAAGATAAGTACAAAACATCTCAATAACAATTACTACTAACTTTACATATCATAGTCTACATCATTATCCATATCAAGCAATTCACAAGTGCAAAATTTGAACACAATTACTACTACCTCAACACAAAAAATGACCACATTAATATCCATATCAAGTTCAAAATAAGTACAAAACAATTGCTACTTAAACAAGCATAAAACTTTAAGACAAACACACAACATTTAAGACAACTGTTATGAACTCTACATATCATAATCCATATCAAGATCAACATCAGGTATGTCGTGCTCTTCATTTTCATTAGCATCTCTTGAAGTTCCACCTTCAAGAACAACCTCAGTTTCAACATCACCCATACAATAGTCAATAATATTGTCCTCAACATTGATAGAGACAACATCAACAATCGCTTCTTGTTGGAATGCATCACTATCTTCTGTATTATCATTGGGTTCTCCACCCCCGACTTCCGGGACATCAAACACTCCCCTATGTTGAATGGATTGCACAATTTTCCAAGGTTCACCCAATTTGGTATCTTGAAGGTAAAAAACTTGTCTCGCTTGACTAGGAAGTATAAAAGGGTCATTTTCATACCACCGACTTGTAACATCAATGCTTGTGCAGTATGCATCAGTTCTTATCATTCTCCTTCGACCATTGGTACTAGTATTGTACCAATCACACTGGAACAAAACAACTTTATGGCGAAACATATACTCCAAATCCCAAATTTTGCACACATGGCCATAAAAGTCGTGCATTTCTCCCTCATGATCCCCTTCGGTACATACACCACTATTTTGGGTTACACGACGATTGTCTAGGTCCCTTGTATGGAACTTTACACCATTGACCATACAAACTGTGTACTCCTTCACATGCGGCTTAGGACCATTTGCTAATGACCATAACTGTTTAGTAGCTTCTGGTGACTCGTTAACTTTCAATCTATTCATCTATAATGACATACCACAAGTGATATTAATTAGTAATAAGCAATGAAGAAACTTTAAAATGTTTAATTTTTATTAGTGTGTAATTAAATTTCAAATGTCTTACACGTTCTCTGAACCAATTGGGAAACTCTTGTCGTTGAATTTGAGTTATGGCTTCTCCAATAGGATTATGCAATGTGCTTTTGTGTTCACTGTTAAAAATAAGATGATTTATTTTCAGCTAAACATTGCAAATAATATTCAAAACTTGATCAAACAATACATGCATATGAAATCACATACTTTAAATAAGGCTCTAGCTCAGGACTATTGTACAACAAGTACCAATGAGCAGTATCAAGCAATGCATGAGACAAGTTGCCATCATTCCGCCTACCACCTGTAGGTCGGGCAGTTTGTGAAAAAACTATCAATCCTTCGCTAGATTCACCTAAATCTTCATTTCTTTCTCTTCGATTATGCACAGTTTCAATCCCATCAATATACAAAGACCAGTTGTTAATACATTCTTTGAGAATGTAAGCCTCTGCAATCGAACCTTCTGGTCGAGCTCGGTTTGAAACGTATCTTTTTAATTTTCTAAGGTACCTACGAGGAAAAAATACGCATATTATGTGATTTTATACCACATGGAAAAAATGCAATTGATGGATGCATCAAATGATCTAATTACCTTTCAATAGGGTACATCCACCGATATTGTACCGGGCCTCCTAGAATTGCTTCTCGAGGCAAGTGAACAGCAAGGTGGACCATAACATCAAAGAATGCTGGAGGAAAGAACCTCTCAAGCTTGCATAGTATAAGAACTATTCGTTCTTCTAGTTTCTCCAATTCACTCTGCTTTAGGGTCCTTGAGCATAAGTCTTGGAAGAAGCTGCCCAACTCAAACAATACAATACCAATGTCTTTATGTGCAAACCCTCGCAACCCAATTGGAAGAATTCGTTGTAGTAGCACATGACAGTCGTGGCTTTTCAAACCAGATAATCTACCATTTTTTGCATTCATTGACCTTGATATGTTGGCTGCATAGCCATCCGGATACTTGACTGATTTCAAAAAGTCATAGAAACCATCTCTTTCATTTGGGCTTAATGAAAAGAAAGCCCGAGGCTTGTCATATGATCCATCAGGACGTTGTTTCAAATGCAACGTGTGTCTAAAGTTCATATTTTGCAAGTCTATCCGTGCCTTGTTAGTATCCTTATTTCTCCCCTCAATGCCCAACAAAGTACCGTAAGTACTCTCACTAATGTTCTTCTCCACATGCATGACATCAATGTTATGCTTAAGCTTCTTATTCTTCCAATATGGAAGCTTGTACAAAATACTTACCTTTGACCAATTTGGCTCCCCAATAAGTTGTCTCTTCTTGTTACTTGGATGCTTTCCTAAAATTATATTTGGCATTCTATCTAGCTGCTCTTGTATTTTTCCCACTTGTAACTCTAAAGATCTCTTTCGTTTCTCCGATAAACCATTATGCAACCGACTATGTCTCCAACGATGTTCCATAGGCAAATAAGCTCGATGGTTGATGAATCCAATTTTACTTTCCAAAGCTTCTTAATATGGTTCATCTTTGCAAGTGTAACAAGAATGATAACCCTTTGTCCTCCACCCAGACACGTTACCAAATCCAGGGTAGTCATGTATTGTCCACAACAAAGTTGCACGCATCTGAAAATGCTCTTTGTTATAAGCATCATAAGTTTCTACACCTTCTTCCCACAACTCTTTCAACTCGTCAACTAATGGTTTCAAGTAAATATCAATCTCATTTCCCAGTTGATGAGGACCAGGAATAAGTAAGGACAACATAAAATATGGCTCTTTCATAACCAACCAAGGCGGTAGGTTATAGGGGATAAGTATGACAGGCCACATACTATAGTTGTTGTTCATATTCCCAAAAAGGTTAAATCCATCTGTAGCCAACCCTAGCCTTACATTGCGAGGTTCGAGGGCAAAATCAGGATATTGCAAATCAAACTCCTTCCACTCCTCACTATTAGCTGGATGCCTCATTATCCTATCGTCCACACGTTTGTCTATATACCATCTCATGTCCTTAGCTCTTTGGCCCGACATGTACAATCTCCTCAGTCTCGGTGTCAACGGGAAGTAACGCAATACCTTATTAGGAATCATCTTACCTTGGGCACGTGTATCCTTGTACCTAGGTGCTTCACACACCGGACATTTATCAAGGTTTTCATTTTCCTTCCAATATAGTGCACAATCATTTTTGCATGCATCTATATGCTCGTATGACATGCCCAAGTCACGTAATATCTTCTTTGCTTCATAAGTTGACCTTGGAACCAAGTTACCTTTCGGTAAAACCTTTGTCAGCAATTCTAGCATCATATCAAGTCCCTTATTACTCAAGTTGGTCATTACCTTTACATTCAACATCTCAATAACAAACTTCAAGATACTATAATCAGTGCAACCCGGATACAACTCACGCTTTGCATCTTCCTCAAGTTTGTCAAAATGACGCACGTCATCATCTTCGGTTGCATTTCTTGGTTCCCCTCTAATTCGGTCACCTACCAAGGCATCGATACCATCCATCTGATCACCATCTGACATTTCATTATCATGAATGTTCTCGTTCAATACATGAGGTTCTCCATGATTATACCAATTAATGTAAGATTGCATAATCCCACGATGAAGCAAATGGATATGGACAGTATTAAGAGATTGTCGATAGCAATTCCCACAATGAATACACGGGCACGGAATATTACCACTCACATCCACAGCTACTCTTGCAAAATTAATAAATGCATTGACCCCTTCAATATATGGATGACTTAATCTGCCATCGGGTGTCTTACCCATTGTCATCCAACTTTTATCCATGTTTGACTACAATTACAAGATGAATGTTACTTTAGTAAAATAAGAACAACTCATGCATAATGAATTCTAACATCTAAGTCTATAAGCTACTTAGATAAAGTTCTATCCTATTTATGAATGCACAAGTCTATATTAATACTTAAATAAATATACATTGCACACACAAATATACACTCCTCATATGAATTTAAACCGCTTACTCCAACACAACAACCCACCACAAAACAAATTTCCAACATCACAACTTTTATGCCTTGTATGAAGTTCCACTTATCCTTTCCATGAACAAAATCATTAGTGTTACAATTTTATTGCCTGTTTTACTATTGAGTTTTATAATTTTATTAAATAGAGTTAGATTGACAAGCCTTTATTGTCAGCTAACTGCTCCAACACAACAACCCACCACAAAACAAATTTCCAACATCACAAGTATATATAGAGTTTTATAAGTTTTTAACTAGAATATACTTACTTTGCTCAAGTTAAGTTTACAACTTTTAGAAACACACACATATACAGTTCCCACTCCAGCAATTGCGTCCTTAGCTTAGCTATCTTCGCCTTAAGCTGACCAAGATGATACTCTGCATATTCCATCAAACAAAATACATTTACCCATCAAGCACTTCCATGTCATCTCAAATTACCTCAAATTCTTAAAACATCAATTTCATGCCAGTCAACTTACAAATATTGCTTATCACAAATGTCAATTTTGCATTAAAAGAAAATGGATTTTTGATTTCTTTAATCAGTGAGCTATTTTAACTATACTGAACCCAGATGTCAAAAACAAAGATTTTGTACTCAAAACCCACCTTTTGTTTCACTGTGTTACACTAAAAAAAAACACACACAATCAAATTCAAAACAAAGTCAAAACCAATTGTCTAGTGCACAGGGAACCCAACACCCAAAAAACAAAAGTTGGGCAGTTGAGAGAAGGACTAAACGAAACCCCATTAAAGAAAACCCAGCTTCCAACTCAACAACAAAAAAACACTGCATTGACTTCCTTTCTAAGCAACCACAAATGCCAATGTATTCACTGCTTTTTTTTTTCCAGATTCAATTCTTGTAAACAAAGCAAAGATAGAAAAAAAAAAAATCAACACCAACTGAAGAAAAATCACAAATACAAACTAATTTTATCAACAAAATCAGAAACCATAATCATGCTCTATTCGGAAAATAGGACAATAAAAATAAAGATCAACAAAGAAAAAGAATGAAAATTAATAATGACAGATTTTCTTTTTAATATACTGACACAAATGTGAATCTGAAAGAATAACACAAACCGTTGCGAATGGGTTCTTCAAATCGGTGACGGACTTCTTCAAACCGTTGTGAATGGGTTCGAATCGGCTTCTTCAAATCGGCGACGACTTCTTCAAATCGGCGACGGACTTCTTCAAACCGTTGCAAATGGGTTCGAATCGGCTTCTTCAAATCGGCGGCGGCTTTCTTCAAATCGGTGACAGATTTCTTCAAACCGTCGCAATCGGGAGCTGAAGCGTCGCCGGCGAGCTGAAGCGTCGCAAGATCGGGACTGGAGCGTCGCGAGATCGGGTCTGGAGCGTCGCGATATCGGGTCTGGAGCGTCGCGATCGGGACTGGATCGTCGTGAGATTGGGACTGGAGCGTCGCGAGATCGGGACTGGAGCGTCGCGATATCGGGACTGGAGCGTCGCGATCGGAACTGAAGCGTCGTCGGCGTCTGAGGATGGATCAGCGACAGCGACGGAGCTTTCGGAACTGAAGCGTCGCCGGCGATGGAGTTATTGGAGCGTCTGAGGATGGTTTGCTCGAATAGTGTCACAAATGGTGTGTTTTTTGTGAAATAAAATAAAAAGGGGCTGAACTTATTTTGAGTGTAAAACTTATTGTGACGACTTATATTTCGTCACTATAAGATGCCTTTAGCGACGAAAATTAGCTTTGTCACTAATAATGATACTGATTTTTATGATTTTATTTTTAGTGACGACTTATTTTCGTCACTATTTGTGACTTTCAGTGACGAAATGGGTTTCGTCACTAATAGTATTCTTATCAGCACTTTTAGTGACGAAAATTTTCGTCACAAAAAACTTAAACTTTTAGCGACGAAATAATTCGTCGCTATAGAAGAATTTAGTTTGGCGCCTACATTTTCGTTTGGCGCCTTTAGTTCAACCCAACATATAGTGACGAAATTTATTTTTTGTCACTAAATGTTACTAATTTTTTTATATTTAGTGACGAAATATAAATTTCGTCACTAAATGGTACTTTTTAGTGACGAAAAAATTTTCCTCACTAAAATTCGTCACTGAAAATACATTTTGTTGTAGTGACTCATAAATCCTAAAACCTTAAACTCTAAATTCTAAACCCTAGATCTTAAACCCTAAATCCTTAAACCTAACACCAAACCCTATACCCCAAACCCTAAACCCTAATCCCTAAACCCTATAGCCCTATCTCGGTGATTCGTTGTAACTTGTAAGTTACCCACGTGATGCACAGATAATGCTTTGAGTTTTAGAATAAGTAATGATAGAACCTTGTGCCTAGTCATGATAATTTAAATTATCATAATTTACTAATGCAAATCTCAATAATTATGGTGCAACTATAAATAAAATTTCCTATTTAATTATCATCGAATACCAATTTTAATACATGAAGCTATTCAAAGGACTTAAAGAAATGAAAAAAAAAAGTTAATGTAATTAATAGCAATGTTTCCAACTAAGAGTTGCAACAATATGAATTTTTCGAATGTCCATCACTGTTTGATACAAATTGCATATCAATCCCCCATCATTTAAATAAAAATAGCAAGCAATAATAATCAATATCATATACTATATAATTAAAGTTGGGCTTAGACGCCGTGGTTGCGCCAAGTGGCTTCACCAAATTGCAGATTTTTTTTTAATAGACTTTTAGATTTTTTTAAATATATATATATATATAATTTTTCTTCTCCTATGAGTTCTAAGTTGATAAAAATCTTAATTTGATTACAATCCAAATTCTTAATCTAATCTTATTTATTTATTTATTTATATTTTAAGGTGTAGTGTATTATAAAAAAAGCAGCAACTTTCTTATTTTGATATAAAGAGGGTATAAATTCGTTATCTACTTTTTTTCAAATATATATTTTTTAAATTTATTTTATTTGATAAATATCAAATTTTTGGATTAAAAAAAAAGCTAATAACAACATGATATTTACGATATAACAGAAAAAAAAATTGTAATTAACGTTAACAACTTGATTTTTATGGTATTTGATTTTAAATAAATTCCTTACTTTTTTGCTTATATCAACTTCATCACAACTTTCATTGAGGATATACACAAGGGGAGTTATTGATAATAAATTTGTAATCTACTTTTTTTTCAAATATTTTTTTAATTTAATTTTTTTGGATAAATATCAAATTTTTGGATTAAAAAGAAAAAAGAAAAGAAGAAGCTAATAATATTAATTAAAAACATGATTTTAATGGTATAACAGATGATAAAAAATTGTAATTAACGTTACAACTTGACTTTTATGGTATTGGGTTTTAATTTAAATTTCTTCTTTTTTTACTTATATCAACTTCTTCACAACTTAAAATTATTGTTTTAAATAGAAACAACTTCTTATCAACTTTTGTTTTTTGGTTGAAGTTTAATTTTATTTGTTGGATAAATATAGGAATGATTATGGATAATAGTTTTATTATACCATGACTCTCATCTTTAGAGTTCCAAGACACTATAAATAATAAGGCCAAATTCATGATTTTTTTTATTAATATTTTGAACATCCAAGTATCTATCATTTTTTATGGTTATTTGTTTTTTTTTTTTTATTCATGTTTTTATTTATTTATTTATTTTTTCAGGGAGTTTCCTTGAGGTTTCAAAGCACTTGATCAAAAAATACTCTTGGTATTGAGTTTTTCTCAAAAAAAAAATTATTGAAGATTCTTTTTACACATTTTGTTTTGATAGGGTGAAATTTGGTGCCTCCTACCTCATTTTCAAAGACAAAATTTCAATTATTATGTAAGTTTATCTACTTTTATTTTTTAATGTTTAGTAATTTGGGTTGTTCATAATTCTTAACTATTACATTGCGGTCACCACTTAAATATGCTTCCAATTTTTTTTTTTTTAATTATTGAATTCAAGATTTTTCATTTAAATATGCACTTGAGATTTAATTATGCAAACTCCCTTTATATTTTTTTAGGCATCTCCTTTTATTTTAGTTGCATAGTTATCTACCATATTCCATTCAATTAATTTTGGACTTATATATGATTTTATTTATTTATAAAAACTAATCTTACACAATATGCATTCACTATATAACTTAAAGTAAAAAGGTTACTTTGTTTTAAAAAAAATAGAGTAAAATATTATTTTATTTTTGTTATTTATTTAATTTTAATTAAGATATATATATTTTTTATTTTCATTAATTTACCCATGATTCTTGATTAAGCCGTGCATCGCACGGGCATAATACTAGTCAATATATCAATACAAAACCGAAGCCTCTGACCTCTCCACAATTTTCCACGTTAGCTTTTTTTTTTTTTTTTTTTTTTAATTTTAAATTTGATTTTTTTCTTTTCATTAAATATATATATACCCTCATTTCTCAAAGGTCAAACCAAATACTCTTCCCCTCTTTCAGACCCTCAGGCTCCGCTTGGGAGTTCATAAGGGAATGGAATGGAATGGAATGAGATGGTCATAAGGGAATGGAAAGGAATGGAATTGAATAGAATGTATTTAAGTAAGGGAAAGGAATGGAAAAGAATGGAATGGAATGGAATTAAGTAACCTTGATTGGATGTTTTATAAAATAAAGGAATGGAAAGGAATGAAAATGAATGGAATGTAAGTAATCCTGTTTGGGAGCAACATGGAGAGAATGGAATGGAATCATTCTATGACAATATTACTATTAGACCCCTAATTTAAAATAAATGGTTGAATATATAGGGGTATTTTGGGAGTTTTAGTAAAAAAATCATTAAATCTAATTCCATTCCCTCCCATTCCTCCCAATTTCGGAGGGAATGAAAATTTGAGGTTTTAAGGGAATAGAGAGGAATGAGTGTTCCCTCCTACCCATTCCATTCCCTCTCACTTAAACTCCCAAACAAGGGAATGGACTTTCCATTCCCTCCATTAAAACTCCCAAACAAGAGAAGGGAAGAATATTCTAAAATTATTCTTTTTATTCTTTTCCATTCCATTCCATTCCCTCCTCCCAAGCGGAGCCTCAGTTCTTCCGAGCAAACTCGATATAATTATGAAACTAAAGCAATAGTGCAAGGGCAGAACCTCTCATTTCAACAAAATCAAACCCAACACCTCTCCTTTCGACATTACTCACCAAACGCAGAACCTCTACACTCTCTCAAACGCAGATCCAAGCTATTTCACAGAAAGCTTGCAAGGGCACAACCATGGGAGCCAATGTTTTCAATCTCCGACCTGACCTCCATATCAGAGCATTCTCTCTCAGTATCTCTCTATTAATCAATGAATAATCTCTTTTCCTATTGTCTTTAATTAGGTTTTTCTGTCAATTTAAGGATTTTGTTTTTAATTAGGTTTTTCTGTCAATTTAGGGATTTCAATTCCTAACCCCTTTTCTCTCTATTCTTTTATGTTGAAGTCAGGGAAACACTCATAGAAGATCAAATTCTACAGGTTTTGTAAGAAAGTGGAGATAGTATTGAAGAGCCTCCCAACAGTCAAAATCTAACAACAATCCTACAGGTTTTGCTTTACCTTCAAGTTTTGCTTTATTTTGCTATCTAGGTTTTTTAGCACATCTGATTTAGCTTAGCATGGGTTAGTGGAACATGTAAATTTGAATTTAGATACGAACCATTTTTGTGGCTTGGAGGGCTTCATTGATCAAGGGAGGAACCCCAGTGCACTTAAAGCAATAATCCACACCCAATCCACCTGTTAACTCTTTGATTAGCTGGGAAATAGATTTATTATTATCATTAGGGTTTATAAAATCAGTCATTCCAAAAGCTGTTCCCTTTGTTTTTTTCCTCTCATTTGTGTCAATGTCAATTATCTTTGCTGCCCCTTGCACTCTCGCCCCTTGTATGGCCTGCAATTTTCAAGGACATAATTTTAAACTTCGTTCATCCACCATTCGAATACTAAAAAAATCAAATTTAAAAATAAAAAAAAATGCTGATGTGAAAAATTGTGGAGAGGTCAGAGGCGTCGGTTATATATATATTGATTATTTGGGCTCCTAAAACGTCAGCCTTCTTTGTCTCCACTGAGTCCTCTGTTTTTTTTTTTTTTTTTTTTTTTTTTCAAACCTTCTACCTCTTCTGTACAAGTTCATGTCTTTTTCGTTTTGGTCTATCTTTGATTGTAAAATTTAGGAAGAAATTTTATGTTCTCAATGGGGTTGTAGTTGTTGTTTTGTTTTATAGTAGAATTGTAGTGAAACTCCAGCAATTATTCTTTTTAAGCTATTCTAGCAGACGAAACACATAAAAATCTTAATTAAAGAGATATGTGATAAGTGATTGCAAAGGGAACAAATTAGCACAACCTATTTGTCAACATTAGATTTGTTGTTATGTATATTTTTCTGCTCTATTGTTGGTGACACAAATTGGAGACATATGGCCATTAATGATTGATTCATAATGTGATTGTTTTGTGCAGATTTACTGTTCGACATTGCGCTGAATAGCATCATGATGATATGTTTCTTCTTCTTTTTTTGATTAAATAATAAATAAAAAAATTCATGTTTGAAAAGGCACGATCATTCTTCTCTATTCTAAACCAACCATAAACTTTGCCACCAATCAGATTCAATTTCTTAGAAGAACATTAATCTAGGATCTGGCTAAATGTAAGTGAAAGATTGAATCTTGAATGCAATGAGTGTCTACTTTTGTCAAGCAGTAGGTGTCTGTTGGGTATTTGGAGTGCAGTTTAATTGTGGAATAACAAGATGTCTATATTTTGGAGGGTTTAATTTGAGAGATTATATAAGTTTACCGCATTATGCATGTTTATTGTGCATGATTTAATATTAGTAGGTTGTGTACTTTTGGTTTCTAATGTTTTGCTCTCAAAAAATATTTCTGATTTCAGAGTTATAGTATTACGATCTATTTAAATTAGTGAAACTATTGATTTTCATATAAATGTTTTGTGGTCTTTGGTGAGCTTCATTGGATTAGTGATGTGAAATTTAGTTGATTAATACCCATTTGGTGTCAAAGCATATAAGAAAGTGATTATTGGTACATGGATGCATTTACAGTTTCTTATGGCATTATTCATGATAAATCAAAAGACATATATTACACCTTTATACAAAGTTTTTTTGTGCAGTTGACCTTATACTTAAAGCTTCAGGTTCTGTCTTGAAACCTTGTATTTTTAGAATTGTGATCTTGGATTTAGACCAATTAGATTTTCCCCAGAGGATCTTCACATCAAATCAGATTGAATTGCATATTTGAGATTTGAACTTGAAGTTACAAAATTAGTCAAGGTTAATAGATAAATTTTGAAGACAAGATAAAAATCAGATTATATCCGAAATTTTTATTTGCTAAGCTTGCATTAGATTGGTTGTTTTAGGACAGTGCTTTGAGATTCTTTTATGTAGTGGTTTGTGCAAAATGTAGGGCTGTAAACAAGCCAAACTTTGTCGAGTAGTGAATGTTCAAGCTCGGCTCGACAGCAAAAGTAGAATGTTCAAGCTTGGCTTGAGCTTGATATGAGCCTACAAATAATATTCAAGCTTGAGCTTGTTATAAAGTATAAAAGCTTGAGCTCGGCTTGGCTTGGCTTGATTGATTGGTCAAGCCAAGCTCGAGCTCAATATCAAGCCCAAACTCAAGTTGAATATCATGTTTTTGAACTTGAGATCCAACACAAGTATATTATCAAGCCTATATCAAGTTTATTATCTAGTCTATTTGGTTTGGATGAGTGGTCTCAACTTATAATTAATTAAAGTCTTAGAAGGATATGAGTTTACTTGTCAAGCTCATATCAATTTTATTACCAAACTCATAAATAAGCCTAGGCTCAACTTGTTTTGTTACTTTTTTATTGAGCCTTGGTGTTCACAAGCTTTTTCATGAACAATATTTTTTACTTGGGCTCGGCTCGTTTATTAAACAAGCCTAAAACTAAAGCTTAAGCTTGGCTTGTTTATAAACAAACAAACATGAACGAGCTTTTTATCGAGCCAAGCCCGAGCTGTTTATGAACGGCTTGGTTCATTTATAGCCCTGGCAAAATGAGTCTCCACAACTTATAGGATAGTGAAAGTACTAATTAAGCTACAAGACATTTGGCTGCCTTTATATTTTAAAATGCTCTGTGTTTTCTATCCCTTTTTATTTTCTTTTCGTATCCATTAAGTGCCCAAGAATATTGAGAGTTCACAATAATTTTTTAATGAAACAAGCCAGACTGCTTTCAGCATAAACCTTAAGCTAGAGAGAGAAAAAAATAAGAATAGGAGGCTATAGGTTATTAGCAACAAATAACACAGAAGTTGTGCTTGAATTTGTATGCAGGGAGTTTCACTCTATTTAATTTGATCATGTTTAAGTGAGTTATCAATCATAATGGCCATGCTCTTTTGTTTTGTTTTTTTTTTTTTTTTTTTTTTTTTAATGTACCTATATGAATTAATTAGATTGTTCTACCCATTTGTAAGTAATTAGCCATTTATAGTAAATTTGGAATGATGTCTAGGTGGCTATCTGTTGGAAATATGAATGTACACAGCGAAAAAATTAACGGATCAACTTCATTCGTAATTGATAACATGTGCTATGTAAGTTCAGAATATAAGAACAAGAGAGTGTACCTTGGTGCGGTGAAATTCAAAACTAAAAATCAGAAGTTCTTGAGAACACTTTTAATCTTCACTCCAATTCCACTTATGCCCAAGAAGTGTAGTTTCTTAATCAGTTTTTATGAATTTGTTCAAAAAAGAGAATAAAAAATATCCAATACTCACATACATCCCATTTCATATTATTACAAAAATTCTGTATGTTTTTCTCCATATAACTGATTATCTAATTGGGTTAGCTTTTTAGGCCTTTCCAATTGGGCCTTAGTGTGTGGCTTGGAGTGGGACCAAAAGGGAACAAATAAGACTTTAGCTCCAACGGGCCTTGGGCTTTTCTGTCAACTTTTGATAAGTTCAAAGTTACCATTAATTATATTTAATACTACTATATAAATATAATTGAACTCTAGGCCTTATTAATAAATTATATCCCAAGACTTTATTGTACGTGCAACCCTTTCATAAAATACAAAGTCATGAATGAAGACTGCCACTTAGTAGATCACTACATCTTAATCCTTGAGTACCCAGTTTAATCCTTTTAAGTTATTTATCATCTATTTATGAAATCCAATTTCATAAATATATATACTTTATTAATTTCTTACCAAAGTGGTTAGGCCTAATTTTCTGAATAACTGAACCCATTAAACTTATCTCAAATGAATATTTTATATCTTCGTTAATAGACTATGAATTTCATCTTGAGAATATATGTTCCATCAACATTAAATGTGACTGCCCAACATACTGAGGTTTTGACCGTTATTTTAGATCTCACTCCTGATATATCAAAACAACCTACACTCCATGATCAGGTCCATTATTCTTCCAGGATTAAGAGTTCATGTAAATATAAGTCGTGAGATTTATTATTCATTTTGACAATTATTAAGAGAATAATAAATCTCACAACGGTCCAGTTCAATATGTCTTAACTCTTAAAACATATCAACACATCAACTAGAAGTCTTCACTTCCATGATCAAGACAAATCATCTTAGTTGATATGTTATAGTCTTCGCAGATGAAATGCCCAAATTCATCACCGACTACGAACTAATATTCTGAGTTTACAAAGAACTTGTGATTTATATCTTCTGTAACTTTTAACATAAATCACATACTATGCATCTCATGGACTATATGATAATGTCTGAATATTCATGTTACCATGTTACCATTATTTTAGATAATAATAAAACAACTTTATTAATCACAACATTAAGTCATACATAATGTCATACATAATAACATACATAACATCATACAATAGGATTTCAGGACACTAATCATAACAATCTCCCACTTGCCTTAAAGACTACTGTGCACTAATCTAACTCTCATTCCCTCCAAATGTGACTCGAAGGTTCTTTGAGGCAAGGCTTTGGTAAAGGGATCTGTTAGATTATTTACACTTTCAATCTTTGCAACTACTACATCTTCACGAGCAATGATGTCTCGAATGATGTGGTATTTTTTCTCAATGTGCTTTCCTTTCTTATGATTCTTTGGATCTTTAGATTGTGCAACCGCTCCACTATTGTCGCAAAACAATGTGATGGGACCCTGCTCCATTCTTACTACACCAAGGTCAGAAAGGAATTTCTTGAGCCAGACAGCTTCTTTTGCCGCTTCACAAGCAACGACATATTCAGCTTCCATGGTGGAGTCCGCAATACAAGATTGCTTAACACTCCTCCAACTTATGGCTCCACCTTCCAAGGTGAAAACACATCCTGAAGTGGATTTTCTGAAATCTAGATCCGATTGAAAATTTGAATCTATATAGCCAATGGGAATCATATCCTCACATCGATAAACAAGCATATAATCTCTCGTTCTCCGTAGATACTTGAGAATATGCTTTACTGCTTGCCAATGTTTTGGTCCTGGATTTGATTGATATCGGCTGACCATGCCAACTAAATAACAGATTTCTGGTCTAGCACAAAGCATGGCATACATGAGACTTCCTACTACAGAAGCATTAGGAACTTGTCTCATCATATTTTCTTCCTTTGGAGTCTTAGGCCTTTGGTCATCAGACAGAGGATCTCTATGTCTGAAAAGAAGCAATCCTTTCTTGGAGTTTTGCATGCTAAACCGTTCTAGAACCTTATCTATATATCTAACTTGTGATAAGCCTAACATCTTATTCTTGCGATCTCGCCAAAGCTTGATCCCTAGAATAAAGTTTGCCTCACCCAAGTGCTTCATATCAAATTAGCTTGACAACCAAACCTTTACTGATGACATTACTCCTACATCATTTTCAATGAGTAGAATATCATCAACATAAAGTACTAGGAACATTACTACTTTGTCTTGATGTCTTTTGTACATACATGATTCATCAAGATTTTGTTCAAAACCAAATGACTTGATTGCTTGATCAAATCTGATGTTCCATGACCTAGATGCTTGCTTAAGTCCATAAATGGACCTTTTCAACTTGCATACCATATGCTCTTGGTTCTTTGCTATGAAACCTTCTGGTTGCATCATATAGATTTCTTCTTCATGATTGCCATTTAGAAAAGTAGTCTTGACATCCATTTGCCAAATCTCATAATCATAATGTGTAGCAATGGATAAGAGATTTCTGATAGATTTAAGCATTGCTACTGGTGAAAAGATTTCTTCATAATCAATACCTTCTTTTTGTGTATACCCTTTCGCCACTAGCCTTGCTTTAAAGGTTTCAACCTTTTCCATCTATCCCTCTCTTCCTCTTGTAAACCCATTTGCAACCAACAGGTTTAATGCCGCTAGGCCCTTTACAAGATCTCAAACTTGATTGGAATACATAGAATCTAATTCAGATTTCATAGATTTGACCTAATGATGTCCATCTATATCATTCATTGCTTCTTTGTAAGTGTATGGATCCGATTCAGCCTCTTTTGAGATAGCTTCATAAGTTTCTCCTAAATCTATAAATCTTATAGGATACCAAACAATTCTTCCACTACGACGAGGCACCTGTGTACTAGTCATCTTATGAGTAGTATCTTGTGGTATATCTAATACGACCACATCATCCCTAGTTTCAATCATTGGTTGTTCATTTACAAGTTCATTCATTTCAGCCAAAACAACTCTACTTTTAGGAGTAAAATTATTCATATAGTCATTTTCTAATAATTTAGCATTTGCACTAACAAAAACTTTGTTATCTTTACGACTATAGAAAAATAACCCCTAGTTTCTTTTGGATAACCCACAAGCAAACACACTTCTGATTTTGGTTCCAATTTATCAGGCTTCCCTTTTAACACATGTGCTGGGCAACCCCAAATGTAGAGATATTTCATACTAGACTTACGCCCACTCCACAATTCCATGGGTGTTTTGGGAACATATTTTGATGGAACTAAATTCAAAAGATACATTGCAGTATTTAAGGCATAACCCCAAAAAGAAATTGGTAAAGTTGAGTAACTCATCATGGACCTAACCATTTCTAAAAGAGTCCTATTCCTTCTTTCTGCTACATCATTTTGTTGGGGAGTTCTAGGTGCAGTCAATTGGGATATAATTCCTTTTTGAATCAAGTAATCCTTGAAATCTCCAAGAAGGTATTCACCACCACGATCAGATCGAATGACCTTTAAGCGTTTACCTAATTGATTCTCAACTTCAGCCCTAAACTCTTTGAACTTTTCAAAGGCTTCAAACTTCCGTTTCATTAGGTACACATAACCATATCTTGAGTAATCATCGGTAAAAGTGATGAAGTACTCATAACCTCTTTTTGCTTGGGTTGACATAGGACCACACACATCCGTATGAACTAATTCAAGCAACTCTTGGGCTCTTCTACCTTTTGCATTAAAAGGTCGTTTGGTCATTTTGCCTTCCAAATAAGATTCATAAACTGAAAATTCATCAAAGTCCAATGGCTCTAAGAGTCCATCTTTGATCAGTCTTTGAATTCTGTTTAAATTAATATGACCCAAACGCAAGTGCCAAAGATATGCATCATTAGTAGAAGGAAATTTTCTCTTCAATGATTTTACATGAGAGTCATTATCTAATTCAGAATTATATAATTCATGCTTATCAAGAGTTAAAATATAAAGACCATCCACAATATTGCCAGAATAGATAAACACTTTACCCTTCTTTATTACAACATTGTCTTTAAGGATAACACAATATCCATGTTTACCTAAATAAGTTGCAGAAATTAAATTCCTATGAATATTAGGTACATACATACAGTCTTCCAATATTAAAACTCTAGACTCAAAGCATAAATTAACGACTCCAACAGCTACAACCAGAATCTTTCTCCCATCAGCCAAAGTAAGAAACAATTCCACTTCATTAAGCTTTCTGGTCTCTTGGAACCCCTGCAAAGAGTTGCAGATATGATTAGTACAACCTGAATCCACACACCAGGAATTCGTGGAATTTTGTACTAAACATATTTCAAGGAGAAATGAACTTTTCATACCCTTATTCTTGGCAGCCTTAAATATTGGACAATTTCTCTTCCAATGTTCTTTTTCACCACAATGGAAACACTTTCCTTTGATCTTCTTTCCTTTGTCAGCAACTCCTAAGGCAATTTGTTTACCATCTTGCTTGGTGAAATCCTTCTTCTTCTTCTTCTTCTTCTTCTTCTTACCCTTGCCTTTCGACTTAGGTTGAGAAGTAGAAGCTTCACCTATATTGGCTTCAACACTAGAAGTACCAAGGATGCCTTCTGCCGCTACCAATTCATTCATTAATTCAGACAATAAATAAATCTTTTTGTTCATATTATAATTGAGTCTGAATTCCTTGAATGATTCCGGTAGTGACTGGAGTATCATATCCACTTGGGATTCTCCATCAATATCGGCACCTAAAACTTCCAATGTATTTAGATTAGAGATCATTGTAAGACAATGCTCCCTCACTGAACTGCCTTCAGCCATTTTGGTATTATAAATTTGCCTCATGGTTTCTTGCCTTGTAGAACGGCCTTACTCACCAAACCTTCGCACTTAGCATAATGTCCGAAGCTAGATCTACATCCTGCATTTGATGCTGTAGAACATTTGAGATAGATGCTAGGATGTAGCATTTGGCCATTTCATTAGATTTCTGCCAACGATCATATCGTTGTTTTTCCTCAAGAGGAGCATCTAATGAAGGAAAGCTAAGACATGGTTGAGTAAGCACATATTTGTGCTCTTCAGCTGTAAAAACAATGTCCAAATTTCTTTTCCAGTCAACATAGTTGGATCCAGTTCGTTTGTTTTGATTAAGAATAGTAACAAGTGGGCTAAAAGATGCCATGATCAAATCTGAAAATAATAAACATGAATATTATAAGTAAACTGGACATTATTAATTTAGCATATAAACATATAGCATGGAACCTTAATAAAACCATAATATAATATATGCAATGACAACCTAATCCCATGTTTAAAATTCCTTGGAAGCAAGTAAATCATAAACACTATGATTGATTGAGAACTATTCTCATTATTAGTGCTATCATGATAACTCTTATCAAACACTAATAACATACCGTATATCTTTAGCCTCTAAGTAATAATGACATAGATCCGAAGGGAGGTTAACATTAAACTTAATCTAGTTTACACCATTGACTGAATTCTATGTGAGTCATTAAGTAACTCCACGGTAGCGTGGTTGTTCTTAATGTAAAAACACATATCATCCATCATTAAAAAGTTTAATATGTAGTTTCATGAATTAAACACCCTCCGAAGGGAGCAAGGCATATACGCCAAGGCGAGGTGCTTAATCATACTACTATAAACTGACAATGGAGGCCGTGAGATCCAACCCTTGAATCTCTATCCCACTAGATGTTTTAAATTAAAGGTTTTTAATTTTGTAAACAAGTGTAATCTAATCACACAGCCTTGCACTTTAAACATTTGAAAACACATAGAAAAAGTTCAAAATTCCCTTCAGTGGCATTTTCGCGAGAATCTCGCGACTAAGCTCTTCCCGCGAAAATGAGTTAAGGCAAAATAGTGAAAACACAAAATTCAAACAGAAACTTTCGCGACTGTCTCACGACTATTTTACTAGTAAAGCTTACCTGCGAAAAGTTTTGTACTTCAGAGGCATTTTTCGCGAGTAACTTCGCAGGAAGCTAACCTGCGAAAAACCCATGTTTTCAGTTTTTAAAGGGAAGATCTGAACAGTTTTCAACGGTTTTCCATGAACAATCAACCACCATATGAACATGACAGACATAATTTGATATCAAAACTGAATTCCATTGATGCTATAGCCTTAAAGTTCAATTTAACATACTTAAATTCAAATTTAAACAACATCATAACATCAATATTAGTTTTTATCAAACCATAGTTTCAACAACCATGCAAAAAATTAAATACCTATATAATCTTCTAACATCATGAAACTATTATCTCTAATTCCAAAACTCACAAAACACGTTATACAGATTCGAAATTGAACACCGCTCTGATACCAATTGTTGGAAATATGAATGTATGCAGAGGAAAAATTAACGGATCTATTTCATTCGTAATTGATAACATGTGCTATGTAAGTTCAGAATATAAGAACAAGAGAGTGTACCTTGATGCGGTGAAATTCAAAACTAAAAATCAGAAGTTCTTGAGAACACTTTTAATCTTCACTCCAATTTCACTTATGCCCAAAAAGTGTGGTCTCTCAATCAGTTTCTATGAATTTGTTCAAAAAAGAGAATAAAAAATGTTCAACACTCACATACATCCCATTTTATATTATTACAAAAATTCTGTATGTTTTTCTTCATATAACTGATTATCTAATTGGGCTAGCCTTTTGGGCTTTTCCAATTGAGTTTTAGTGTGTGGCTTGGAGTGGGACCATTATTTTAGATAATAATAAAACAACTTTATTAATCACAACATTAAGTCATACATAATGTCATACATAATAACATACATAATATCATAGTGGGTTTGTGTGATTGTGTCTGAAATTGTAATTTTAAGATAGATTTGCTTGATTTTGATTGCTTGAATTTATTTGTCCTAAAGTAAATGTATCAACACAATACTTTTTGGGTTATTGATATTGTTGGGTTCCTTAGAATAATGGTTAGAACTCTAAGCCATATGGTCGTAATTGTAAGAAAATGTTTGCTCTACTCTTTGCCCTCTACAACACTTAATATGTAACATTGGTTACACATTTTTGGATTGGATATTAGCTTTAGGATGTTGATTATAATGACAGAATTTTGTATAACCATATACACATTATTATGGACACTTCTTAAAGCTTTTGAAGGATAGAAGGATGCAAACCGTAATGAAAAGAATCTTGTCACCTTGCAAATGATAGAGAATATGAGAATGCAATTTGTAGATCTATTTAGCATTGGCTTTGTAAACAAATTGATGAGTGCTAATGTAAGTTCTTTAAGATTTTCAAATTTTAAAGCATTTGATTTGCTGAAATCTTATAGTTACTAAAAACTTTCCCGTGCATCGCATGGGTTTGCTCGAAACTTTTTTTTTCTCTCTCTCTCTTTGGAACACTGATAATTCAGGTTTTTCTCTCTCATTCTCTAGGTTTTCAATTTTGGTAGATATATAGATTCAAATTGCTTCTTAAATTTTTCCACTCCCACTTAGGGTTTTGGTTTTAGGTTTTTGATTTTCTTGATTAGTTTATTTTTATGATTAATCGATGGGCAGTCCTAACTATTTAATCTGTTTACATAGGTTGTTGAAATTAAACATCTGTTAGCATCTGCCTTTGTTTTCTTTCAAACCCACTTAGGGTTTTAATTGTAATGTATTTGATTAGATAGTTGCAGATAGTTACTGTAGCTGCCATGGTGTTTGTACAGAGTTACTTAAAAAATAATGGAGTAACCTAAGAGTTTCATAGATTAGAAAACCTCATGAGCACAATCTTTCAGTGTTTGCTGCTGTACACATCATGCCTTCAAATATGCAAGCTTACTTAAATAAATCTATTACTATTGTTATTTAGATGAATCTAGAACAGTACCCTGGATAGCATTAGTGAAACAAGATGCAAGAAGTGGCAGGAAACGAGGACATCAAAGCAAAGTTGTTGCTACCCAAACACTAGGAAGCCTTCTGCAGATTTTGGCATTCATGGACTTTGGCCTAATTACAATAGCAAATTTATATGAAACAAAATACAAGTCAAATAACCAATTTGAAGCAAACAAATAAAATTGAAGCAATGCAGGGTACACTAATCTATAGTAAAAGAGCAGGAATTTGTTTAGGGTGTGGATATGCCCATGGGCATTGTTAAATAATAAATAATAATCTCCATTAAGTGAAAATATGTCTAAATAGATACAGAGCATCCAGAAACAGGTGAAGTTTGTAGAGCTTGCCACATAGGATTAGATTAGATAGTTGCAGATAGTTTATGTATCTGTCTTGGTGTTTGTACAGAGTTACTTTAGTTATTTTTCTACAAATCAAATAGCTGTCCAAGAGAAGGTATAAGTAGGATTTCGTAGAAGTTTTTTTATAATTTCTGTCATTCTATCCGATAACAAGCCATTGATGAATTTGGGTTCTAGAGTAACCTAAGAGTTTCAGCTAGGGGCTAAAACTTATTAACTATTGGTCCATTCAAAAAAATAATGGAGTTTTTCTACAATTTTTTTTAAGGATTATTTGGTTTACTCTTTAATATAATTGAGATTTCAGCATTACATTCCTAGGTTGGAGTTATCAGTTTAAAGTGAACATATTCAATATGGAAAATCACTTGATGTTAACATCTTTAAGCTGGCAACAACATAGTACAATGTTGTTTGCTTCTACTTCTAACAGAGAGTAATTGGCTCAAAAATTATTATTAGTCATTCTAGAAAGGGAGCTATTAGTTAAAAAATTTAAGTTAGCACTGAACTTTGAATGAGTTAAAACATGATGCAAGAATGAGCTTTCGGTATGAAATTTGGTGTGACAACATCTCTTATACTGAATCTAACCATGTAATTATGTATTTTACTGCCAAAAAGAGTACAAAACTTGAACCTTCTTTTGGATTGGTGTTTGTACTTCAATTTTGTAAACAATTTTACTGAATATTTTGTAAAATATTATATTCTTTTTGGTTGGGAATGCTTAGGGGTTTCAAGTTAGAGTGAATTCAAGGATGTGCAAACGCAGGAGCCAATGTGGGAAAGACAACATGAACATATGCTAGGTACATGAAACTTTTCCTTCTAATTTCAAAATTGGTTTTTTTTTTTTTTTTTTTTTTTTGTGCTCCCTATTTTATTTTATTTTTTTGATAAACTTATTTTTAGGTTTAGAAAATGTCTTCCAGGAATCAATTTCATGAAATTAATAGTAGGTTATTCTACTAGAGTTCAAATTACCACTAATAGGTCTAATTGTTTTTAATATACTTTTAGGCTTTTAATTATGACCTTCACAGTGTGTTCTACTCATGATTTGCATGTTCTAAATTGCAGAGAATGATGAGCTACTGTTGCATTATGGCTGCATCAATCAAGTGTTGCTACTGTAGTTAGTGTTGAAATACTCATTGACATACTGTAATAATTAATTAGTAGTTGGTAACAAATATTATTGTAGTTAGTATTGTACTAGGACTACGTTTGTAAAGTCTTAGGTTTTCTTAGATGATTCATAAGTCACATTCTGTTGTAAATGCCTTACCAGCTTCTGCTGCATGGTTAATTAGGTGTTTGTGTGGTCTTTCTGTTTTGCTGAATGGATGTTTGGTCAATGAATTATATTTCTTTCTCATGTATCATATAGTTTGTGGTACATGTCATTGGATAAAGTTAGAGAGATATATAAGAAATACAACAATGTAACTGTTAGAACTTAGAAATACACATTAACAATAACAAAGGAGCCCCAACATAGGAAACAAAACACATTGAATCCTACATAACACAAAACTAAATGAAATTATATTGAGTTCAAGCCTGAGACAGAGTTGGCAGTGTATGAAAATTGGGGAAGAAAAAGAAAAGATTGTGTGTGTGATTAGAATAATATTCTAACTCATATTTAATAGCTTTCCCGTGCTATGCACGGGTTAGCGACTAGTCAATATATATATATAAAATCGAAGCCTCTGAAACTCCCACAATTTTCCACATATATTAAAAAAAAAATGTAAACCCAACCAAAAAAAAAAACCTATTCTAAAACCCGATAAACGCAAATATATATTTGAAAACCCTAACCCATGCTCTGCCTTATCCCTCCTCCAAAATACAGACGCACGCTCTGCCGTACCTCTCTCTTCTCTATTCTCTACCTTCTCCTTCCCCAAAACCCAGCATTGAAAATCATTCTTGCCAAGAAGCCATCCCCACACTGTCAGGTCCGAGATAGAAAGAAGGCATCACCGAACAAACCACTGTCCCAGCCGTTGCAGAGGGTATGGCTACTGTATATAATTTCCTTGGTTCTTAATTTCGCTTCATAATTGTAAGTCTACTTTTTCCTTTTGCTGATTGGTTTCTCACAATCCTAAAAGACCACAAACTAAGCAAAGAAGCCATGAGTTGAGGAGTATTGTTGTAGATTCAAGATTGGTCATAAAGATTGGGCTTTTAGGGTCGTTTATGAGAAACCCAAATAGATTTTTTGAGGGGTTTTGTTTGATTCTTTGTTTGGTTGCAGACCTAACCTTCTTCTCCAATGTCCTGCCCTGTTATTATTTACTTTTGGTGTGTTTTGGGTTGCTATGGCTGAATGATTGGCCTTTAGTTCGCCAGCCTTAAAAAGGGTTTTCCAAAAAAAAATTTAATTGTATTTACTTTGGGGCTATGGTTTCTTCTGCTTTATATCTTATTGTGGTAGAAGTCGAACACTTTAGTGGGTTTTCAATTTGGGCTTCTTCCTCTAGAGGTGGAAGATTCTTTCTTTAATTTTTGGTTATTGGTTCTGGATTTACATTACTTTGCTATTATTATTATTATTATTTTCATACGTGATGCGTAGAATTGGATCATGGGTGAATTATAATTGAATTCATAGATTGATGGGTTTAGATGTAGAGGGTTTAGATAATTCAAATTATTGGACGCATTGAATTTTTATGTTCCTATCTGTGTTGTGATTTGTTATTTAAAAATATTGTATAGTTTATATCATCAGTTGCCCTTTTTAGTTGGTAGATTTTGGATCAAGCTGAATTGCATGGTGTCCTTTCTTCAAAATTCTAGACCTTTACATAAGACTCATTGAGACAAAATATTTTTGAAGATAGGCCAACCCTATCATAGCATCACCCGATGTGCTCGACAATTGTCTGAGTGAAGTCAAAATTAAAAAAAATAGCTTGGAAATTTTTTTATTTGTTTTGTTTACTACAAGGATTTTCGTAATTATTAGAATATGATGAGTCTTATACCTTGATGTTTTTTTGCTGATTCTTCCCACTGTAGCGGTAATATTGTTCAATATCCCAACCAAAGCACCTAGGTTGTCCACCTATTTCAGACCTTTGTACAGCCCCTTTCAATTTTCAGTTCAAGCCATTAATATCTACACTACCTGTAAGGTCTCTGTCTTTCTCCATGTATATGTGTATGTGTGTAAAGTTTGTCTTTTTTCTCTATTTATATGTGTAAAGTTTGACTCTTTTATGGCTTTTCAATGGGTGATATTTTCATTTTGGTTGGGATTGCTTAGGTGTTTCAAGTTAGAGTGAGTTTTGTAAAGGATGTGCAAAAGCAAGAGGCATGGTGGGAAAGACAACATGAACTTGCGGCTGAGAATTTTGGGGTAAGAATTTCTTCTAATATTTCTTATTCTTCATCTTCTTTCAATTTTTATTTCTTTTAGTTTTAATTTTGTTTATATAGAACTGTTAGTGTTTACATGTATTTTTGTGTGGTTGTCTTTAGAATAAATAGATTATGACTTTGGGAATTTACTTTCTGACTTAAGTGAATTATAAATATTGGGGCCTTGAAGCTTATTTCATCATAATTTACCATAAATCAATTGATACAGTATGACCTATTATCTATATATCTTTAAAAGAACTTAGTAAAAAAACCACAAATATGATAAACCATATGTAAATTTACTTTAAAATTTGATTCACGGTTCACACTATTGTTTTCATTACATTCCTATGTGTTATTCTATAGACTCTTACATTTATCATTTTCATTATGTTATGATGTTTAGAAATCATTTATTTTTAGGAGTGACCTTCTTGCATCAATTTATAGTTGTAGATGATGAATTTTGATAAACGTCAGGTTTTGCTGAAGGAGCTTACAGGTATTGATATAAATTTCATGTAAAATTGTGAGTGGTGTTAATGCATTCACTTAAAAGTGATTTTCTATTTAGTACTATTAGAAATAATTCTTGCTGTTGGCTGGGTCATGTAATTAATTGGATGTGGACATAAAAGAAATCCATTTATGAATGAGGAGGAGGAGGAATACATGTTGCGTACACACCTTTTTTAAGGGTTTAATTCATACAACTGACTACCTACTATTGTAGTTTACTTTTAATTCTTTTTTCTTCAATCCTTTTATGATGGTTGCTGTTGAAAGGTAGAGATAGAGTTATTTTTTGTTTTTTTTTTTGTTATTTGTTGGCTTATAAATTCTATTCAGTTCTTTTATGTGTTTCTATACAGTTTTATATGCTCTATTTAGTACTGTTAGTGGAAGCAATTGGACTTGCTTGGTGATTTTGTTGAAGGAGCTTACAGGTATTGATATAAATTATTATTATTTAAAATTTTCATCAATTATTAATATACAATGAATCATTGGATGCAATTAAAAGAGAATTGGATGTCAAATTGTAGAATAAATTGGGGTGGGGTCGTTATGAAATTTATTGACATTAAGAGTGTTTGGTTTTACATTGTAAATCTTTGATGAATTGGTATAATTTGGTGTTATACTTGATACTAATTTGGCGAAAAATAAAGTAGCTTGAAGAAGTTGAGAAAAGAGAAGAGCCTAAGAAAGGGAGGAAATACATTCTTGAAAAGCATTGGATAAAGCTTGAAGATATAAGCACAATTGTATATTTATTCTATTTATTGGTTCTTTTGCAATACTTATTAGACCAAATGTAAGAGCAAATTATGATTATTGTAATATATTACTTCATAATATTTGTATTTATCTCATTTTTAATATTACTTCATAATATTACATGTTTCATCTTATATTAGAGCCAATTTAGCTTTCAATAATTGAAATTTGAGAAATGCTTAAACCTGAACATGTTAACATTTGATTTAAAATAATCCCGTGCATTGCACGGGTTAGCAACTAGTATATATATAAAACCGAAGCCTCCTAATTTTTTGCTAAGCACCACAATTTTCCACGTCAGCATTATTTAAAAAAAAAATTCTATTTTAAAACACACAAAATTTTTATAAAAAAAATCCTACTAATTGTTTAGCACCGACCTACAAAGTTCAATTTAATTATTATTTTATATTTCATAGTCCTAATTTTATTAGAATTAAGTTCAATTTAATTGTTATTTCATGGTTCTATTTCTATTAGACTTCAACTCTGATAGGATACCTACTAATTGTTTAGCACCGACCTGCAAAGTTCAATTTAATTATTATTTTATATTTCATAGTCCTATATCTATTAGACTTCAGTTCAATTTAATTGTTATTTCATGTTCCTATTTCTATTAGACTTCAACTCTGATAGGATAATTTACTTTCAACTAGAACTCTACTAATTGTTCAGCACCGACCTACACACTCCTATAAATAAGCACCCAACCCTACTCTTTGTTGTTGGTGTCATCTTTTTATCCCGTTGGTGGCTTCATTTCCTTTGTCTTTGGTAAACGAATTCAATTTTTTAATTTGTTGGTTTTCAAAAAGTTAGTTTTTGTAGCACAATTTTGTACCTTTATAATCTAAACACAAAGAATATGTTTCATATTGTTTTGTTTGAAAGCCACGTCTGAGTTATACCTCAAAATGACTAGTCACAATTAAGGTTCCTTCAAATTATTGAAGAGATATGCTACAGGACAAGACTTGTCCATATATACCTGTTTCTAGGCAAAGTGATAAGGTTTAAGATTTTTTTCCCCACATGTTTTCCTCTCATTGGCATTGGTAGAAAATCTCCCACTTATCTACAAAAATTATTATTTTATTCATCTCATTGCTAAACGATTTGCACGTTTTAAAAATCAACTCAAACTAAAAACAAAAAAAGTCCTTTGTCCTTGATTCTCTATTTTTTATTGAGGAGTTCAAAAGCATGTGTAAACCGTTTCGGTTTTTCAAAGAGTGTAATTCTTTTGGTTCTATCTTATTCTGGGGTTAAATCTTCTGTGTCAAGAAGATCTATAATGCAGATATCAAGTCCTCAAAAGGGTTCTCTAGATGATTATAAATTATTTTAGTTAAATAACTCGCAAATGAACAAGAAATTTATTAAAAAAACTAAAAAGCTTTTCATCTAATCAAATCAAATTAGGAGAATACATTTTAAGTAAAAAATATTATTTAAATATGTAAAGAGTCTCAATTTAATTGTAGTATTAGGCCCAAAAATCCCTTCAGTCGACATTGTCCACGATTCTAGTTCAATATCAAAATTTTCTTTATATTTGACATTTTATTAACCTAGATTTAGCGATAAAATCAATTATATATATTGGAGATCGCTCACAACTAGAAAATTCAGTGATTGGTGGCAACTTCAAATCATAATTAATCACTAATAATCCCTACAAAACTTGCACTTGTAACTTTCACACGCACTTCTCCAATACAAAGAATGAAAGAAGGGGAACCCCTTTGCTTTCTCTATTCTCATCCACACAATGAACACAAAGAATATGTTTCATATTGTTTTGTTTGAAAGCCACATCTGAGTTATATCTCAAAAAGACTAGTCACAATTGAGGTTCCTTCAAATTATTGAATAGAGATGCTACAGGACAAGACTTGTCTACATATACCGGTTTCTAGGCAAAGTGATAAGGTTTAAGATTTTTTTTCCACACATGTCTTCCTCTCATTGGTATTGGTAGAAAATCTCCCACTTATCTACAAAAATTATTATTTTATTCATCTCATTGCTAAACGATTTGCACGTTTTAAAAATCAACTCAAACTAAAAACAAAAAAAATCCTTTGTCCTTGATTCTCTATTTTTTATTGAGAAGTTCAAAAGCATGTGTAAACCGTTTTGGTTTTTCAAAGAGTGTAATTCTTTTGGTTCTATCTTATTCTGGGGTTAAATCTTCCGTGTCAAGAAGATCTATAATGCAGATATCAAGTCCTCAAAATGGTTCTCTAGATGATTATAAAATATTTTAGTTAAATAACTCGCAAATGAACAAGAAATTTATTAAAAACACCAAAAATATTTTCATCTAATCAAATCAAATTAGGAGAATACATTTTAAGTAAAAAATATTATTTAAATATGTAAAAGGTCTCAATTTAATTGTAGTCTTAGGCCCAAAAATCCCTTCAGTCGACATTGTCCACGATTCTAGTTCAATATCAAAATTTTCTTTATATTTGATTAAATTAGGAAAATTGACATTTTATTAACCTAGATTTAGCGATAAAATCAATTATATATATTGGAGATCGTTCACAACTAGAAAATTCAGTGATTGGTGGCAACTCCAAATCATAATTAATCACTTATAATCCCTATAAAACTTGCACTTGTAACTTTCACACGCTCTTCACGCACTTCTCCAAAACAAAGAATGAAAGAAGGGGAACCCCTTTGCTTTCTCTATTCTCATCCACACAATGAACACAAAGAATATGTTTCATATTGTTTTGTTTGAAAGCCACATCTAAGTTATACCTTAAAAAGACTAGTCACAATTGAGGTTCCTTCAAATTATTGAAGAGAGATGCTACAGGACAAAACTTGTCCATATATACCTGTTTCTAGGCAAAGTGATAAGGTTTAAGATTTTTTTCCCCACGTCTTCCTCTCATTGGCATTGGTAGAAAATTCAGTGATTGGTGGCAACTCCAAATCATAATTAATCACTGATAATCCATACAGAACTTGCACTTGTAACTTTCACACACTCTTCACGCACTTCTCCAATACAAAGAATGAAAGAAGGGGAACCCCTTTGCTTTCTCTATTCTCATCCACACAATGAACAGCTAAAGAAATGTTGTCATAGCAAGAGATGGCATGCGGCAAAGCTCACCGCTGTCCACGACGGAGGGGTGGGTGGAATAGAGATGCAGTAACACAGATTGACAAACTTCAATTTAGCTACCCATACAACAGTGAATACAGAAATGTTGCCATACCGTATTCCAATGTAGCAATTGGTAGAATTTACAGGGCTGAAGAATCCCAGTTTGAAAGCACTCCCATTGGAGACTATGTTGCCAGGGTCATTGTTGGATTGAGAAGATGTAATGGTGTCTATAGCAACACCAAGGTTTAAACAAAAGCAACAAAGGACAAACAACAAGTTTCTCTTGCTAAGAAGTCTCATAACTTGATCAGCTTCAACCTACTAACGGTAGTTTTCTGCTAGTTAGGCTATCCAATCCAAGTACCCGTAACTTTCAAAAGTCTGTCTTGATGCTAAGGGAGTCAAAAATAAAAACACCTTTCAAAAGTCTTCTCAGAATATTGGAAATCAAAGGGGTTTGTTACCTGGGGTAGAATAACAAGGTTTATCTGTCGTTGTTGCAAGTGTAGAAGTTGCTATAACTGTAGAATATACTGATATATGGTCAGCTAGTCAACTGGCCATATATCAAGAGCAAGACCGACTCAATATAATTTGAGGTTTAATAATGTGGTAACTTTTAGAGCTAGTCTAAGGATCTAAAACAATTCACAACTATTAGAGTTGACTCATATTTGTTACTGAGTCACTGAGTTAGAGACCTTATGTGGTTAGTGGAGTGGAGCGCAATAAAGCGTATATCCAAAAGACATCTGGAATTCACCCTTATGTGAGGAGGTAGTATCTTGTGTAATGTCTGTATGCAACTAAAGTCTCACAACATGTGGGGTCTAAAAGTGTGGTTCCCATCTACTATTAGACATGGTTGCATGCAACCGATGTATATATTAGAAATTATTAAACCTTATTTGAGAAGAATGTTACACAAAAGAATACATCATAGCTAGGCCTAGCCATTGTGTGAAAGACCACAAATATAGATCCGAAGGTGTTAGCCAAGTGTGACAGCACTAAGATTGTTGTCGCACAGAGAGTGGAGGAACTACTAATTGAAATAGAAATCAAATACAAAGAAGGATAGGAGTGACCAACATTCAGTGTGATTCCCTATGACACATCTAATGTGTAATACTTGGACCTTACTAAAGCCATATCTCAACAGTTTTAAAAGAAAAAAAAAAATCAAATGAATCCTTACTTTTTGAAAATAATGCAAAGGATTTATATAATTTCTTTTGCAAGCTGTATTTCCTTTTAGGAAACATTCCCATCTCCTCTTGCCCAATTTTTGTGGTTAGCTTATTTGAGGTAAATAGACCAGGTTACTCCCCTCTTTTTCTTCTATAAATATACTCATTCAATATAAGGAAAATGAGTATTTCTTGTCAAAAAATTAAATATAATTTTCTTGAATTACCCTCATTTTAAAATAAAATAGAATTAAAAAAAATTGGTTAGAAAAATAATGTCTGTCTATTTGTATGAGGAAGCGAATATGTTTTCTTCTTATTTTTTATTTTTTGGTCTAAGTTTTGAAGAGAAGATACCACAATTGGCACTACAAAGGTTCAATGGTTCCATTACCATGGTTTTTGAGTGGAGTTGTGGTGTGCCTTTGTGTTAGAACCCCTTTCCCTCTCCCTTGTGTGTGTGTGTGTTTGTTTCTCAAAAAAAAAAAAAAAAGAATGGGTAATTGTCCCACATTGCTTAAGAGAGTGTGTTGTGTGTAGTATAACTTGCCCCACTTTCCCTTAAAAGTTTACCATGCCTTTTGAGTGGAGTTGTGGTGTGCCTTTGTGTTAGAACTCCTTTCCCTCTCCCTTGTGTGTGTGTGTCAGTTTGTTTCTCCAAAAAAAAAAAAAAGGTTCAATGGTTCCTCACTTCCACGCATTTTGATTCTTTTTATTTTTATCTAGCATATGTCTTTGCCTATTTGTTAGGACATATATGGAACTTGTTAGAACATATGTCATGTGGAATTGGCTAATCCTTTGACAAAATGCACTTTACTTGTAATTGGGTAGATCTAGGATGAGTTTAGTACTTCAAGGAACAAGAGTTCAAGTCTAGTATTGAAGCCATGCAAATCTATCCAAGAAACAAGTGAAGAAGTGCTATTCATTAAAGTTCGACAGTTAGCTCGACAGATGATATCTATCGAGGTTTAATAAGGAATCTCGATAGTTGCTTGACAGATATAGTATCCATCGAGAATTATGAAATTCAGATTTCCAGATTTGTTTTCATGCATATCCAAGTTATTTGTGTAGGGTTTCTTTTCTCACAACCCTAAACATATATAAGGATTATTTTAAGGGCTGTCTCAAGTGATGCAACTTGATGCAAAGTGAATTTTACAAGCATATTGTGACCGGAGACAATTTGCCCTAGTTCATTTTTTTCTTGAAGAAGCTGTTGTGTCCTTGTGCCAAGGGTTTTGTAACCAAGGAGCTTCTTGATCTTCTTCGTCTAGATGAACTGAAGAACTTTGCAGCCAACATCTTTCTCAAGTTGGTGTGTTAGTCACGTACTTAGATCTATGCATTGATTGATTAGTCACGTACTTGGAGTTGTGCATTGAAATGAGAGATTGTTACTACATTACAAGTCTAATTGTGTATTGGGGTAAGGGTTCAATTGTAGGTTGATATTAGGTACTGAGATTCCTTTTACTTGTAACCGCTTATTTTGATAATAATGGATTCTCAAGAGTGGTGACCTTAAATTCACCCGGTGGAGTTTTGCCTCGGTGGTTTTTCCCATTTGTAAACAAATCACCCATGTCAAATTTAATTTCTGCTGCATTTAGTTATTTGGTGATTTGTTTGTGCAACCACGTTGATTGCAGGTAATTGAACCTAGTTAATTCACTTGGCTAATTAATTGGTTAATTTACCGAAGGGGTCAGTACATTCTTGGCCTATCACTATTCTTTACATTTTGGATTGCCTAAGAAATTTATTTTGGAATCATATATCTTTGCACCTATTTATTTGTGCTTTCCTTTATGTACAAGTAGTAATTTGGTATTGATGAACTTTAAAAACCATTATATAAACAAACATCACTACTCTCTCACCAAACCATCAACTTCCTAACCAAATCCCAAACCATGTTCCATAGTGACCACTCTCTTCCTCCTTTCCATAACCAATCCAACCTTCTTCATCACACAATGAACTTCAATGGCATCATCATGCACTTTGGAATGGGTGGAATTAATAATATATGTGTAGAGCCATTTTCTCTCCCTTTAATGGGATTTGCTATTGCTGCCCAATGCCTAGTGATGGTACTTTAAGGCCACAAAAGCAAAGACTTTCTTGAGAAGGTGCTTCATGTGGGCTTTCTCAATGTTGATGCACGCCCTCTCTATAATCAATTTACTTGAATTGACATTGCATTTTAGCTTTGGAGTGTTGATGCCCTCTCTATAATCAATTTACTTGCATTGACACTGCACTTGAGCTTTGGAGTTGCTGGGAAAGATAATATTGTCCTTATGTATAATATTTCCAAATGCAGCCTCACCATAAAGTTCTAACTTCAAGAAATAACTTATTTGTGTGGACTATCTATTTTGTTATTTTATTTTTTAGAATTAAAGGGTTTGGAAAAAAAAAATTCATTTAAACCCTAAGAGCATTCACATCCCGAATTTTTATCATATTCTATTTTACCATCTCAAAAAGTTACTTTATCAATTATACCATACTATTTTACAACACACCCAACATCCCAACTTTTATTTTCCTATTCTACTAATTAAAATAATATATACTGCCTCTCTCTCTCTCTCATTATTCTATTTATCTTTTTTTCACTATCTCTCTCTTTCATCCACCCATCACCACCACATCTGCCACAAGAAACTCACCACCAACACCACGAAAAAACCCATCACCACCACCTCTTCTGCAAAAAAACCACCACCAACACCGTGAAAAAAAACCCACCCTACCACCAGAAACAAAACTCATAAAATCCACCACCACCTCCACCCACAAAACCCACAAAACCACCGCTAAAAACCCACCAAACACCATAGCCACAGCCACAGCCATGGTGAGAACCATACCCATAAGACAAAATCAAACACCCACCAAACACTACAGCCACAGCAAGAACCACCACTATGCCGCCACCACCACCACCACCAAATCTAGAAACCATAGCAGGAACCACCATGATGCCACCAGGTATTCTTGTACATTCACATGGCGGCCTTATATCCTTAAGAAAATATCGTTTATTATATATATATATATATATTGAATAAAGGCTACCCTTGTTACATAATATTATCAACTTTGATCCAAATATCATCTTTATTTTTTGCCAGGAAAAAAAAACAGTAAATCAATTATACGAGTAGACCGACGGATGAGCAGCTTTATTTCATTCAAAAGAAATTTACAAATAGATGAGACACTCAACTCAACCAAACAGGACAACACCAAAACAACGACAACAACACCACAATAATTTTCAAATAACACAGAATAATCGGGCTATTATCCCCCAATTTAAAGAACGGGAAATGTGTCTCACTTTATTTAAGTAGGTAGGTTTTTCCCATTCAATTATTCCCTTCAAAACCAATTAAAAAGAAACATTTTCAACTGGTAGATTATTTATGAATGCTGCTCATTCTCTAGTATTATGTTCAGAAATATTCCAAATGCACTCCTATGGCATCTAAATAGGCACCACTTCTTCCATGGAAACCAACAACCCTTCTTGGGGCAACACTTGATGTGAAAGCTTGACCAATCTCATCACCATAGGGTCCATATTTGGCTTTGTTTGTGTAGAATGTAATGGACCGCAAAGCTTTGAAGCTACCGCTCCCTTCAACAGGCCCATAAAATCCCGCAATGCGAATCAAGAATTCTTTTGATACTTACAGATTTATCTACCAAACCAGAATACAAATAGGATTAGCAAAATTTAATTAGAATTAGAATTATATATGTAAGCTTGTAAAGTTTATCGTATGTTCTACACAGCTCAACTAACAAATCAAAGCAACATGCCTGCATGGTATTGTAACATCTTTGTATAGTGTTTCAGAATTATAATTGCAATTTTTTTTTTCATATTTAAATAGTGACATTATAATTGTTATTATTATTATTATATATTTATTTACCGGATCACTTGGATCACCGCCTTCTCCACCATGCTTCGGTGACCAAACAGGCTCCCTGTCTCTGCTCTGATACAACACACGAATTGAATGAATCACTAAATCTCCAACGTACAAATGCAATTCATGGATTGCCGGAAAAACTCCATCATCCCATTCCATCCCGCCATGCCCACGGCCCAGGTCCTCGAGGAATAGGTAAAGCCATTTTCAAAGTATTGTACTGCTATTAATTAAACAAGGACAACAATTGTAAATGAATAACATCCATTAGGGTCTGTTTGAGAACAGCTTATTTTGTTGAAACTGAAAACTTTTTATTGAAAATACTGTAGATAAAGGCAAAAGTTAGTTGAAATAGTACAGTGGAGCCCATAAATAGTACCAAAAAGTGCAGTGGAGTCCATAAATAATAGTAAAAATAAGATGAATAGTAAAATAAGTCGACAAATTTTAATTTATCCAAACATAAGCTTAGTCTTCCAACAAAACATATGCATGCATGAACTTTGGGAAACATTATATAATGACGTCGACCAAACCTTTTTCTGCGGTATTTTCACATAGGCACCAATGGCATCAAGTAAAGTACCCGAACGGCCATGGAATCCAACAATTATGCCACCCTCCGTACTGTAGGAAAATGGTCGACCAGTCACAACTCCATAGGGTCCATACTCAATACCCTTATTTGTTTTAAAAATTAGAGAACGAATTATAATATGCTACTTGTTAGGACATATGTGATTCATTGTTAGGAACATATGTCACTATTTTATGTAATTGGCTAATCCTTTAACAAAATACATTTTACTTATAATTGGGTAGATCTAGGATGTGTTTAATGCTTCAAGAAACAAGGTTTCAAGTTCAAATGTTAAAGCCATGCAAGTCTGTCTAAGAATCAAGTGAGAAAGTGCAGGATTTTAAAACTCGACTGCTATCTCGACAGCTAGCATCTATCGAGGTTTAAAAAGCTGTGAAGCTTAAAGCTCAACAGCTAGCTCGATAGATACCCTATCTGTTGAGGTTTATGAAATTCAGTTTTTCGAGCTGATTTCAATCCAATCCATGAATATATGTTTAGACTTTCTTTTCTCACAACCTTAAACATATATAAGGATTGTTTTAAGGGCCGTTACAGCTGATGCAACAAAATGCAAAAGCTTTTCACAAGCATATTGTGAACCGAAGACATATGCCCTAGCTCATCTTTCTCTTGAAGAAGTTGCTGTGTTTGTACACCGTAGGGTTTTGTGACCAAGGAGCTTCTTGATTTTCATTGTCTAGATGAACTGAAGAACTTTGCAGCCAACATCTTTCTCAAGTTGGTGATTAAGTCGCGTACTAGGATCTGCGCAATTGGTTAGTCATGTACTGGGAGCCGTGCATTGAAAAGGAGAGATTGTCACTACAGAATAAGTCCAATTGGTATTGGGGTAAGGGTTCAACTGTATGTTGGTATAAGGTACTAGGATTCCTTTATTTGTAACAGCTTGTTTTGATAATAGTGGATTCTCGGGAGTGGTGACCTTTAATTCACCCAGTGAGGTTTTGCCTTAGTGGTTTTCCCCATTCGTAAACAAATCACCGTGTCAATTTATTTTCCGCTGCATACTTTAGTTAATTTGTGATTTGTTTGTGCTACCACGCATCTTGCATGTTAATTTGATTAATTAATAAACTTGGCTAATTAATCAATTAATTCATCACAAGGGGTCAATATATTCTTGGTCTATCAAGTGGTATCAGAGCAGGCACACTCTAATTAGGGTTAATTTTTGCTGTGTGATCCATTGACCCCTTTTTGTCATGAATAGAGGACAGACTCTTATTATACCTCCTTTATTTGATGGCACTAACTATGCATACTGGAAAGTACGCATAAGAGTTTTCTTGCAGTCTTTAAATGAGAAAGTGTGGTAAGCTGTGGAGATAGGCTGGACTAAGCCTACGGAAGCGCTGGCCGACTGGGATAATGCTAAGATCAAGGCGGTAAACTTCAACAGCAGGGCATTGAATGCTTTATTCAGTGCAGTCACAAATGAGGAGTTCAAGAAGATATCCTCTACTGAAACTGCTAAGGAAGCATGGACCATTCTCCAGACAACCTATGAAGGAACCAAGGCTGTCAAGGATTCAAAGCTTCAAAGGCTCACTACAAGCTTTGAAGAGATCAAGATGGAGGAGGATGAGTTGTTCGATGAGTTCTATGCCAAGATCAAGGACATAGTAAACTCAGCCATTAATCTTGGGGAAACCATTCCTAAACCCAAGATTGTGAGAAAGGTGCTCAGATCTCTACTCGAGAGATTCCATGCCAAGATCACTGCCATTGAGGAATCAAAGGACATCGACAAAATTCCTTTGACTAAGCTGGTTGGAAATCTGCAGACCTATGAGTTGGGTTTGACGAGGATAGGGAAATCAAGCAAGAGCAAGAGTATGGCTTTGAAAGCCAAAAGCAGTGATACTGATGAGTCTTCAGACGATGAAGATTCTAAAATGAAGTCCAACATTACAAGGCAATTTAAGAAGTTCATGAAGAATGCCAATGGGAAAGGCTTCGACAAGGACCGCAGGCAATCCAGTTCCTCCCAGTTCAAGAGCCAAGATAAAGGGAAAAAGGATGCTAGGGATGGTGGTCAGTACACTGTACTCTTAGGACCAAAGTGTTTTGGGTGTCAAGGTTTCGGTCATATGAAATAAGAGTGCCCTACTTATCTCAAGACCATCGGAACAAGAGGACCAAAGCAAGGCACTTGCTGCTACCTTGAGCGACACTAAACCTGAGGATGACTTCAATAATGAGGATGAGGGAATCCTAAATGCCGTCACTGCCACTGTAAATCCTATTGAGGGGATTGTTGAAGATGTGGATGAAGAAGAGGAATTGATGGAGTCTAAATTTGAGAAGATGGATGAACAAGATGACATTCACACAGTCTATGCAAAGTTATACAAGGTCTCAGAAAAACATGAGAAGTTGTATAGGTTGGCCACCAAAAAGCTTAGTGATGTAGAGCTTGAGCGAGAAGAAATCTCTACAAAGTTTGATGAAGCCAATCAGACTATTGGAGCACTGAGATTTGAGAATAATTTCTTGGCTGAGAAGACCAAGAAGCTTGAGGTAAAACTGTTCCAAGTTAGAGCTCAATTGGAAAGGACTTCAAGTGCTAAGCTCGATGAGATGCTCAGTCTTTAGAAATCTGCTTCCGATCAAACCGGTTTAGGGTATAATTTCTCTTCTCCTAGTATTACTTCTACTAGTACTACTGTTTTTGTTCCTCTTGCTAATAATATTGAAACTGAGAATAATGATGTTAAAAATGAATTAGCTAGTGAGAACATAGACAATGGTAAATCTATCTTAAGAGCACCTCCTAAGCTTGATAAGAAAGATATTAAAAACCCTAGGGCTAAGAAGGGAAATACTTAAAAGCCTAAACAGAAAAAGTAGCATTTTTGTCATCACTGTAGCGCAGCTAGACATACTCGACCTAATTGCTATAAGTGGTTAGCCACTTAAAAGAGCAGTAGCATGATTGCGTCGGGAGAACATAACCAGTTTCCATCCTCCTTTGCTCCTCTTGGAGATCTTCTCAAAGCCCTCATGTTCCTTTCGAACTTGAACGGTTTTAATTCTTCCCCCTTACCACCAGATCAAGGGTTTGGGAAATGGAAAGGTTCTTCCAAGGTGTGGAAAGAAAATGGCTCCAATTGATTCTGTCACTTATTCTCTCTCTCTCCTTTGTGTTTTTGTTTTTGCATTACTTGTGTGTTTTGCTTTCATGTTTTAAGTCAGTCTAGTTTTATACATTGCTTTGTTTTGTTTAACATGTTTTTGTTTGTTTACTTTTCAGTTTTGTTTTATTTTATTTTTCATATAAAAATAAAAAAAAAATTGAAAAAAAAATCAGAAAAATACAAAAACAGTGTGTGTTTGTGTACATTGGTACTTGTGTACCTTGGATGGCCATTGAAACAAAGTTTTCTAAACTTTGTATCATTTGTAGCTTAGATGAGCATCTCTATGCATAACTAAGCAGTAAGCTTTTGTGGCTCATGTTTGTGATGAGTAAGATTAAGTAATCTCTTGTACTTAACACTCGTATCACTCTTTTTGACGGGAAGGACTAGAAAATCCTAAGAGAAAGGCATAAATAATCATCTCACCACTGTTGCCCGCCAATCATGAAATGAAATTTTTATGCTTTGGCATAGCAAAAGTGAAATGTGTATTCTCTCTCTTATATGCCCATGCATGATTTGCTTAAAAGAAAAATATGCAAAGAAAAATAAAAGCAAAAACATCAAAATGCTTTATATATGATTACAAGCGTGTCTTTTAGGAGATGTGAGAGTTATAGGATGTACCTCGAAGGTGATAGTCCCCATCAAACAGTTATGATTGTGTGTGAGTTAAAGTGATTTTCTCATATCTCAAATCATCATAACATGTAGACACTTATGCAATATTACGATGTTTTTCACACACAACACGCAAAACTCTTCGCTACTTTTGATACATGTGCAGGTACAATGTGATTTGGCTATTACAAGGAATACTTATGTTAATGTATACTCACTAAACTATCTTAACTTGTTTTTGAAATATAAAATTGGTTAGACATGTTTAGTGTGTGTGTGTGTTTTGGATCCATGTGCTTAACATTATTTTCTTGTTGAGAGATGATTTTGAGAGCTTAAAATGTTGTTTAGATCATTGGTTGTATAGCATGCTTGATTGCATTCATATCTGTGTTTTTCTCTTCTTGAAAAACTGTTTTTAAGCAATCTCGACAGCTGCTGGACACCTCTTGACAGCTGGCTATCTATCGAGACTCTTCAGTTGCTTTTTATCGCATTCTCAATACCTCTCGATAACTACTCCGATCCATCGAGAAACCTTCTATTTGCTTGATAGCTTCTCAACAACTTCCTCGATCCATCGAGCTTCCTTCATTGTGGACACCTCTCGACAGATCCTACATAGCTCTGCGACAGCTAAAAAGCGCCTTTTTAATGCTCGACACCTCTCGACACATCTCGATCTATAGAGATTTATGCTGTTTCTATATATATGATCCTCACAATTTTTGTTCACTTCTCCTCGATCTCTCTCGACAGTATCTGACTTTTCAACCTCCCAAACTTCTTTCTTTCACTCAAATTCATTTCCCCACTCAATTTTCGGTCTATAGATCTTCTTTTCTCTCTGGTATGACTTTTTTTCATTCCTTAATCATGCATTTTCATATCTTTTAACCTAAAATTTGGGGCTTTTGGAAAATGTTTGGGATTTTTCAAATTGTTGAGTTTTTTTGAAAAGCTTTTAGGTTGAGGTTGTGTTCAATTGATGTAAAATCATCATACATTGCATTCCATGAGCATTTTAACTATATTATCATGCATTTTAGTTGTGTGCCATATATGTTGTCTTGTTGTGTGCTAGTAGGTTTGGATTGGGTTGAGCCAATGATGTATTTACATTTGCACGTCATATGCTCATGCATACGTACCTTCAATACTTTATATTGTGATATACTGTGTTGGTACTTCTCTGATTGTCTCTCTCTCTCTCTCTCTCTCTCTCTCTCTCTCTCTCTCTCTCTCTTGCGTTAGTTTGCTTCTATAGAATGCAAATCTACTCCATCCCAGAACCCTTCGTATTCTGGGGCATCTTCTTCCTCTAACCCTACACCATCTTTTGTTTGGTTCCATGATGAGAACGCCCGAAAGGACTTCTCGGAGAACTTTTGTAGACGAGGCATTCATTCGGAACGTCACGTCATTCTGTCAAACTTTTCTAACACTGACCTACCCATTGTCATTCACAGTAGAGGTTGGGAGTCACCTTGTGGCATCCCAGTCACTTGTCCCTCTGTGATCATACAGGAGTTTTACTCCAATATGAATGGAATCGATACTTCAGTACCTCATTTCTTCTCTTACGTTTGAGGTACGTGCATTGTAGTTACTTCGGAGATTATCTCCGAGGTACTACACGTCCGTAGGGTAGCGCATCCTGACTACCATGGCTGTGAGCGTCTGAGGACAGTGTCCAAAGACGAACTCTCGTCTTGCTTTTGTGAGACACCTTCATCTTGGCCGTCAAAACACCCATTGCTCGGGCTTTGCAAAAGGTCCGAGGTTCCTTAACATGGTGATGACATTGGTTCTTCATCCTTTGTCTCACTATAACTTTATTACAGAGCCTCGTGCTCGATTTTTGTTATCCCTTATAGATGTCTATAGGGATACGGCGACGCGTGATAATCTCATTTTTCCCTTTGGCTATCACTAGGATTCTGTGCCATTTTTCCGTTCCTTTTCCCATTTCTCCATATTTTTCCATGATGGGTGCCATAGACACTGCTACCATTCAACAAAGCGAGGCACAGCTTAGACCGCGGCAGCCCTAGACACAGACAACAGCTCCTCCCACTTCTTTTGCTCCTTCCATATTCGCAGCTTCTTCCTCAGTGGGTGGTGTGACCCTCAAGGCAGTCATGGTGCAACTACAGCGCATGGATGCTTGCCTTGACACATTCAGTGATGAGTTGTGTCAGGTGAACACCCGTGTCGGCCGTATTGTTAAATGGCAGGCTCACCTTGGTGGCTTTGTGGAGTCTCCCTCTCCTTCTCCCGAGGCATCCGAGGATGATGACGATGACTCCGACGACGATGATGATGATGAGGATGGGGATGCTAGCTCACCTAGTGATGATGAGATGTCTACTTGATATATTTACCCTTTGTCACTCATGACAAAAAGGGAAAGTAGTTTTGGATATGAGAGTAGTCATACTCATAGGGGGAGGGTTAGTATAGGAGATTTTTATTAGGGGAAGTGTTCATATTTTGAGGGATGTAGTGAGGACCTCTTGTATCTTTTCTTTTCTTTCTCTTTTAGATACATTGTTTTTGTACATCGGTCTTGTGACCACTTAGTGATAGCAAACCTTGTACTTGTTGATATATATACATTTGAGGTTGTTATTACAGTGCTTTCACCTTTCTTTACATGTGTTGTTTCTTTTCTTTCTTTATGCACATGTTTCTTATATCTTGTATGCAATCTTATATTTCTTTTTCACACTAAGATGCCTTGATGAGTTTTGTTTAAAGTGTTTCAGAAATACAGGTTGTCAAAGTCTTCTTGCCATAAACTCTCTTCTTGCAAAATTTTTCAAGAGTTTGTGTTAGGATAGATTTTATTGTATTCAACAAGTGAATATAAGTTGAGTGATTTATGACTTCTCTTATATGTTTATTTGTTTGTTGTGGTTTTGTCACGGATTGCCAAAGGGGAAGATTGTTAGGACATATGTGATTCATTGTTATGAACATATGTCACTATATTATGTAATTGGCTAATCCTTTGATAGAAATGCACTTTACTTGTAATTGGGTAGATCTAGAATGTGTTTAATGCTTCAAGAAACAAGGTTTCAAGTTCAAATGTTAAAGCCATGCAAGTCTGTCCAAGAATCAAGTGAGAAAGTGAAGGATTTTAAAACTCGACAGCTATCTCGACAGCTAGCATCTATCGAGATTTAAAAAGCTGTGAAGCCCGAAGCTTGACAACTAGCTCGATAGATACCCTATCTATCAAGGTTTATGAAATTCAGTTTTTCGATCAAGGTTTATGAAATTCAGTTTTTCGAGCTGATTTTAATCCAATCCGTGAATGTATCTTTAGGATTTCATTTCCCAGAACCCTAAACATATATAAGGATTGTTTTAAGGGCCATCACAGTTGATGCAACTAAATGCAAAAGTTTTTCACAAGCATATTGTGAACTGGAGACATATGCCCTAGTTCATCTTTCTCTTGAAGAAGCTGCTGTGTTTGTACACCATAGGGTTTTGTGACCAATGAGCTTCTTGATTTTCATCGTTTGGATGAACTAAAGAACTTTGCAGCCAACATCCTTCTCAAGTTGGTGATTAAGTCGCGTATTGGGATCCGCGCAATTGATTAGTCACGTACTGGGAGCCATGCATTGAAAATGAGAGATTGTCACTACAGAACAAGTCCAATTGGATATTGGAGTTAATGTTCAACTGCAGGTTGGTGGGCGTTATCTCCTTATTACTATGCTTAATTTGTATAATTAAGCCATGATTTGCATTAGTCCCTATTATTTATCTTTACATAATTTCTTGAATAAGATGTCATTCATTGTGTGTAATTTTCTACTTTCAGGAAATCATATGAGAAAGATGAGTTTACAGGAATTTGTGAGAGAATGGAGGCCAAACTAGAATTAAAGTGGAGCTAAAGGACCATGCTTAAATGTCTAAGGAAGTGCAGCTGGAGCGCTTGGATCATCTACCATGATTGGAAGCTTCAAATAAGGAAAGAAATCAAAGAGGCAGAATCTGAAAAGGAAAAATCTGATTTGAGCACTGATCAGTATTTTGGGCGTATCTCTCTCCTCAAAAATCCAATTGACACAAGGCTTGATGGGTTGGAACCGTGACTTAAATATCTACAACTTTCTGGTTTTGAGTTTTCCGAAATTCTCAATTTTTGAAGGCAAAAATTAACTCACAAGTTACTTCTGTAAACCTGGACGGAAATTAAAATAGTAAAAGTTTTATTTTCTTTGGACGCTTAGACATTAGGGTTTTGAAGGGAGGCTGTGTAGAACGAATTTTGACAGAAAAAACCTTGTATTTTTCTTTCTCTAATGGCAGGATAAACTCTTTGCTAGGGCTAGGGGTTATGTTTCTTCTATACAGTATGAATATTCAATGTGATTCTTTCTAGGATTTTATCAATAACATATTTGATTGTTCAATTAGATTTCTTTTGATGTATTAGGTCTTCCATGCTTTCAATAAGTTCAATCATGTTTTTCTTATTGTTTAGATGAATTTCTAATAGTTTCAAATAGAAATCAGGTTTTGAAGTGAATGAGTTTTTCTGAAAACTTTTCTAACCGCATTATTAATCGAGGTTATCATGCGTTCTTGAATTGTCTCAGTTCAACCAAATCATAAGTTTTTAATTGTATAAGAACAATCAATTATGAAATAGATATTTTCCTAGATCACAAAGAATCTCATATCGATATAGGGAAACACCCCGATGCCCTAGTATTTACATTATTGATTTAAATAAGTTTTTATTATTATTCTTGTTAACAATCACCAAGCAAAAGTATTTTTCTTCTTCACCCAAATTGTTATTTAATTATATTGTCTTTGAATTTACCCTGCTCCTTGTGGTTCGAAGTCCAAACCAATTTCAACGATCTCGCCAAAGACGGCTTTCTCTACCGCGCCGATTTCGCACAATGCATAGGTGTTCAACCAAAAACTCAATAAACTCACTCCGTAACCTTTTTTGCAACAACTTTTTTTATCTTTACATTTTTCTGTTATTTATTTATTTATTTTTTGAAAAGGAATGAGAGATTCGAAGGAGTTTGCTTTGGAGCTATTCGATGCTTTGGGACGAAGAAGAAGATTAAAAGTCGACAAAATTAGCAGAGACGAACTGTACGAGTTTTGGTCGCAAATCACAGATCTAAGCTTCGATTCAAGACTCCAGATCTTCTTCGATATGTACGCATTAATTAAAATGATTAGTTTCAAGGTTTTGCTTTTAATTAATCATTAATTAGTTTTAAACTTTTCGTACTCCATTATTAAAGATCGCACTTTCTCTCCTCAACTTTGGCCATGCCAGAGTTTTTTTTTTTTCGTCTTATCATTCGTTAATAATAAACAACACACAGACACAGTACGTGAATTGAGAAGGACAAAACAGTCAATTCACACTTGTCAAAATTACAATAAAGAGAAGTTATTATACTTTTTTAATAATTTTTAAACATGATTCTCGTTTTAATTAACCATTCAGGGTTGACAAGAATGAAGATGGTAGAATCGGTGAAGAAGAAGTAAAAGAGGTATGTATATAAGTTTCTCTTATCTCTCTCTTTCTCTACCTAACCAGTTATTAAACTATAATTTTCCTTTACCAAATTACATAATTAAAGTATATATATATATATTTTAAAAATGGTTTGCATGAACTCCTTAATTTTTAATTTGATTTTTTTTTCTTGAATGCATGAATCAGTCAACCACGTTCAGATTCAAGAAATTTAAAAAAGAATTAAAAAAAAGGCTGGTACGCTGCCTTTAAGTAATATTAGAAACAAAAGTGGCTCTTATAGTCTTGCTTAAGCTTCTTCTTCTTTGCTTATTAGGTATGATTTGTGCAGGTACAGGGTGTGATCATTTTGGTTATTAAAATCAACGTTAGGCAAGATTCGGTGACCTTATATCCATGAAATTTTCAAAAACTAACAACTCCCCCTCTCAATAAATTAGAAATTAATTAATTAATTAATGGGTTTTCTTTTCTTATTTCTATTTGGTGGTTCATGACGTTTCGCATCTTCTAAAAGCATCCTATCTATATTTAGATGGCTTTTTCAAGAGTTAGTGAACTATTTTTATTTTTTATTTTTTTTGTCTACGAGAGTGCTTGAGGAGTTGGGTACAGATGGCGTCTCGAATTCTCTAATTAGTAAATTGTTTACAAGTCACTCTCTCAAGTAATTAGAGTCATTTTCATTGTAGTTGGTGGGGGCTTTTTTGTCATTTACTTATTTATTTTTGGATAGAAATTATGTTTTATTTTTTGATGATGTTTTTATTTTCAAATTTCAAATTTCAAATTTCAATTTGTTTTTTATTTTTATTTTTTTAAATGCGTAGATTATCATGCTAAGTGCCTCTGCGAACAAGTTATCAAGATTGAAGGAACAAGCGGAGGAATATGCAGCTCTTATCATGGAAGAGTTGGATCCTGAAAGACTTGGCTACATTGAGGTGGGTAATTACTTTATATTATCTACAATCTATTACACAACTAAATAAAGTGAACCCCATATTTCTCTTGTTGTAACTGTTAAAGTTTCATTGTCACGTTAATTTTTTGGATTTATATATCATATCAGGCTAAAATTGACCAAGAATTTTAAGTCTTTAGAAAATATAGAGTCTAGTATTTGAGTTTGACTTTTTTTTTTCCCAGTCAATTGTTAGGCGACAAATCACCAGTATTTTCAATAATTAAATTACCATGTTGTTCAACCATGCACCGAGGAAAAAAAAAAAAAAAAAAAATCAAACGTGAACAAATAGTACTATATGAAAACGACTGGATTACATTGGTAATGGAATAAATTTATCTTATTCGGGGAACATTTTGAAATAGAAAAAGTTTGTTGCAATTTTTTTTTTCGTCTTTGTTTATCATTACATCACTGGGCAATTAACTTGCCCTTCTATTATCTTTTACAATATAAAAATATGTAGTTAAAATATTAATTAAGATGATTGAGATGGGTGTCTGTTGGCTCGATTGGTCCATTTGATAAAAGCTAAACACATAAGTAGTGTTAATTTGAAGGCACATATAGTCCAAGGTTATTATTTATGCGACATCGATATATAAAACTTTTTAACTTCTGATCAATCTTTTCAGCTAAAAAGGAGGAAAAAAAAAAAAAAAAAAAACTAGTGATCTATCTATCATCTATCTGTCAATGATAATTACGGTAAATAATTGAATTATTGCCCCCGCCATCACCACTAATTTACATTATCAATTGTCGGTGACTAGTGACCACGTTGCTTTTTCATAAAACACGCCAATTAAGCTTTTATACTTGTCACTCTTCTTTTGGACTTTTTCTTCATTTCAAAATCAAGTTCGGTCACTGACTACTAATTACAAAAATAGAAATCTAACTTTGGTGACCATTCCAATTTTAAAACGCCATCTCTTTTTGTTTTTTAGAAGAAAAATTAGAGCATGTGACAAGTCGTTAATTGTAATAGTTAGTTAAGCACAATTATATGAGTAAAGGTGGGTACCATATTAATAAAACAAGGTATTATAGATTTTTAATTATAGTGACCTTTGTAGTTTTGGAACCCCAAATTTTTTATTATGTGGCATAGCGTTTCCATGTGGGATTACAGTACTTCCACATAACAATCCCACATCATATACGTTTCCAAGTGTGTCGTATACTTTGTATACTAGCAACTATTCTCGATCAATGATAGTGTAAATTAAATAGCTGACGTGTCCAAGGTCATTGTGCTCCCCACATGGTTCAACCCTTGATGACTTTTGTAAGTTTGTTACATTGTGGTTGATGATGACGTGCAGCTATGGCAATTGGAGACACTATTGTTACAAAAGGACACATACCTAAACTACAGTCAAGCATTGAGCTACACAAGTCAGGCATTGAGCCAGAATTTACAAGGGCTGAGAAAGAAAAGCCCAATAAGACGGTGGAGCACAAAATTCGTATATTATTTGCAAGAGAATTGGAGGAGACTTTGGGTTTTGGCATTGTGGATTTGCATCATGATTGGGCTGTTTACATGGAAATTCATTCAGTACAAAAATAGAAGTGCCTTCCACGTCATGCATTATTGTCTCCCTACGGCTAAAGGTGCAGCCGAGACCCTTAAGTTCAACATGGCTTTAATTCTCTTCCCCGTGTGTAGAAACACAATCACTTGGCTCAGGTCTACCAAGTTGGCTTACTTCATACCTTTTGACGACAATATCAATTTTCACAAGGTACACATCAAACCCATTAATGCTTCTTGAATTTGTCATTGCTTAATTTATACCTTAACTATTTAGGACCCATATCCGAGACTTTTAATTAATTAAGTCCCATCTCCGAGACTTGTGTTTCAAGTCAGCATGATGAAAAGTTTTCTATTCATTATTACTAAAAATTTTACTTTTTTTTTTTTTAATACTTTTTTACTATTATTACTACTACATTGATGATCACATCTCTATGGGTACATTTGCTTATAGACGCAGCAAAAATTGACAACCACACATACGGCTATACGTCTGTACCTTTATTTTACTTTTTATAGGTAAGCAAATTTTTTTTTTTTAATATACATATGTATAGACAAACATAAAGGAGTAGATTCCCTCAATTTACTGTTGCAAAAATGACAATAAATCAGCCATGGTGAAATCAATTTAGATTTAAGTCGTCAAACTCAAAACATTGACTTTATTTACAAACCATGGGAAGCTAATTGTGCTAAGCAAGCAAACAAAACATAGTCTTTATTTATTTATTTATTTTGGTAGAAAGATGGGAATCATTTATCATAATAAAATACTAATACAAAAGCTTTGTCCTTCTACCACCCTAGGTGGGTGTCTAGAAACAAAAGGTTTCATAGGGCATTCTCTAGGAGTGTCAAGTTGAAAAGGTCCCATACATATCTACAATATATAGAAGATGAACATTGACTGTATTTTTCAAGTTTGCTCCTTTGCTCCCTTCCTCTTTTAGCAGGCCTATTCTTTATACCATTATTTTTTATTTTCATAGAATATGTGATATAGATGGACGGTTCATCTCACTTCAGGAGAGTCTTATAATAAAAAATTAGAGAAGCGAAATTGGGTAAAATATGGAACTATGGGTTCTAATTAACTCAATTGTTATTATTATTTTTTTTATCAAATTCTATCTTAGGGGAAAAAAACCCTTACTGGTATCTGGGAAGTAAGAGATTAACATGATTGATGATATATTATTTATTTTTGCGGCTAATAGATTAATTCAAGCGATCTTACCACGCAAGCTAAAATCAAATTACCATATAGAACCGAAAAAGAAGAGTCGAAATAAGTGCTCTTTGGAAGGTTTGGACCAAATATTGGGGGAGAGATCATCAACCTTATGTTTTTGTAGTAGTTAGTTCATGTTTTATGCATCTCAGGTCCTAGAAAAAGGTGCCTATCTATATGTTATGGGTTATGATTCTAATAGTTCGGATTGATCAGCTATTGTGTTTACATAATAGTAATTAAGCACCCCAAGGAAATAAGTATGGCTCTTTCTCTAGCATAGGCCCTTATGACTTACTGCCACTGGAACAGGATTATATACAGAAATGTTTCCAATGTTTAAAGCATGCCATTTTATCAATATACTAAGTAAAAACGGCTTAAAGTTTGAGCAATGTGATATTGCATGCTGTTATTCTTCCCTTGGGTCCTAAAAGGTATGAACTTTAAGTTTCTACCATATGTGTAGCTACTGATGCACTGATTTTGCCATGTCTGGGTTTAATGAATTGGAAGGATAACACATACAGATCATATTGTAACTTAGATGTCTTTTTCATCTTCAAAGGTTTGGCTAAGCTGTCTTCAAGTAGCATGACTCATCGCAATGTGACTCTTTACTGCAAGAATGACAAAGTTGATCTATAGATGTCGTGAATTCAATATTGTGAAAGTCTCATCTAATAACTAAAGTGAATACCTTATTAGAATACTTGATGACTTGATGTATGTGCTGCCTCTAAATATGTTTTCATTTTTCTTTTTGTTAACCTCTCTTTGCAGACAATCGCAGGAGCCATTGTAGTTGGTGTCATTCTCCATGCCGGGAACCACCTTGCATGTGATTTCCCTAAACTTTCTCACTCGCCTGAGGGAGAATATGAGAAATATTTAAGTGTTGACTTCGGTAAATACAGACCCAGTTACGCAAAGCTGGCTGAAGGAGTAGACGGTGTGACTGGAATCCTAATGGTGATTCTCATGACAGTTGCGTTTACACTTGCAACACGATGGTTTAGGCGGAGTCTTGTTAAGCTGCCCAAGCCCTTTGATAAGCTCACTGGTTTCAATGCCTTCTGGTATTCACACCACCTATTTGTCATTGTCTATGTCTTGCTCATCCTCCACGGACAATTCGTATATCTTGTGCACAAGTGGTACCTTAAGACGGTATACTTTTGATATTTCAAGTGATCATATTTATATTTTCAACAATAGTTATTTTTCTGCTTAGAAGAGCTAGCTAATGTATTGAGTTCATGCATGCAGACATGGATGTATCTTTCCATTCCGGTTTTAATGTATGCAGGAGAAAGAACCTTAAGGTTCTTTCGGTCAGGCTCCTACACTGTCCATCTTCTAAAAGTGAGTCATAAATTATCAATTGTTTCAAAGTTTTAAACTATTAAGAAATGAAGAATTTAATGATTTAACTCTTATTCTAACAATGAGAACCTCTTACATTTATTTGAATGCATGGTGTATTCCACAATGGATTGCATGCTCACAAGTTGTTTTTTCTCCTCTTAATTCAAGGCTGTTTTTTTCTAACCTTGATTTTCTTAGGTTGCCATCTATCCTGGAAATGTTCTTGCGTTGCAAATGTCTAAGCCACCCCAGTTCAATTACAAGAGTGGACAATACATGTTTGTCCAATGCCCTGCAGTTTCTCCGTTTGAGTGGTAAGTCACCGTAGCATTCCCTGAAATCACTATATTTTGGGAAATTTTCACTTTTTCGGTAATTTACAGCAACTGCACCAAGCAATGGCTTTGTTTAAGCAAAGCTATCCCTAGGTGAAATCCGAGAATTAGGCTATCCAAAATTTTATTATAATAATAGTTAAATGATTAAATTTACAATTTTCTAACAATTATTTAGACGCTTGCCAATGTTATACTATAAAGTGACAATGTTCTAGTCATAATTTCAATGCTTTGCGAGCGAGAATATATGCTGAATGCTGAATAGTTTTTGAAAATAAAAAAGTTCTGATGAGAATGTCTGAATCATACAATACTCAATCTGGTCACCACCAGCACCATGTAAAAATGTGGCTACCCAATTGATCATTTTTATGGTTCAATTTATGCATCCCAGGCATCCATTTTCCATTACCTCTGCTCCTGGAGATGACTACCTTAGCATTCACATCCGGCAGCTAGGTGATTGGACACAAGAGCTTAGAAGGGTATTCTCTGAAGCCTGTGAGCCTTCTGTGTCTGGAAAGAGTGGGCTTCTAAGGGCTGATGAAACAACCAGAAGAAGGTATAATTTTGTGCACCTGTCTAATGTCTTCCCTGGTTTAGCATTTTTTTTAAAATTATTTTTCATGTTATGTAATATGTAAAATTCCTTTTGGAGATTACAGTTTGCCTAAGCTCTTAATAGACGGGCCTTACGGTGCCCCTGCACAAGACTACAGGAAGTATGATGTCCTGCTACTTGTTGGGCTTGGAATTGGGGCAACACCTTTTATCAGCATTTTAAAAGATTTGCTCAACAACATTATCAAAATGGAGGAGGAGGCAGTAAGTAACTTGTTCTGTTTTTGCTATATGACTTTTATAGACCTTCACTATTTAACCTGCAATAGTATCAGTACTTGTTAACCTGTTCTAATTTTCATAGACTTATTACCAGGACTTGGGATAAAACTATGTATTTTATCATGCAAAATAAAAATTCTGTTTCCTTCTCAACAGGATTCTGTCTCAGATGGCAATAGGGAATCAGATCTAAGTGTTGGAAGTACAGATTCTTCAATGAATAATAGGGTCTGTCCAAAGCGGAAAAAGCCTCTGAAGACCACTAATGCTTACTTCTACTGGGTAACTAGGGAGCAGGGCTCGTTTGATTGGTTTAAAGGGGTCATGAATGAAGTTGCTGATCGGGATCAAAGGGTAAAAAAGAATGCTCCTTGGCATCATTTCATTTCCTTTGTTGAAAATTTCCCAAGTTTGATAACTTTAACTTGTCAATTTGGAAATTAGGGTGTCATTGAAATGCATAACTACCTGACCAGTGTGTATGAGGAAGGAGATGCCCGATCGGCTCTCATTACCATGGTGCAAGCACTCAACCATGCCAAGAATGGAGTTGATATTGTTTCTGGAACTAGGGTAAGCTCTTTGATGATTATCATTCTCATACTCAATACTTTTCTAGACCTCATTCATGCAATCAAATATTTTTTAACTGTTTCTTGAACTATGTGGCTTTGGACCAGACCACTTTTCTTTTAGAATTGTTAGTAGCAACCAACGACTTTAACCAAAAATAAATAAACAAAAATACAAGAAGTGGGATGGGGTATTTGACAAATACAAGGCCCTTTTCGCTGAAAACCTTAATGTGTTACTAATTGTTTTCCATTCCTTTCATTATCAGGTAAGAACTCATTTTGCCAGGCCTAATTGGAAGAAAGTTTTCTCCAAAATATGTTCCAAGCACTGTTCTGCAAGAATAGGTGAGATAAATCTCCAATAGGCCAAAAGATATTACTAGCAAATTTAGCTTTCTTCTAATGTTATCATTGTGGTTTTGGTAACTTTGATCAGGGGTATTCTACTGTGGGGCACCAGTTTTGGCTAAAGAACTTAGCAAGCTCTGCTATGAGTTCAACCACAAAGGTCCAACCAAATTTGAATTCCACAAGGAGCATTTCTAAACTTCATTACCTCATTTTATTCCAAAACCCCACAATTCTCAAGCTTTTTCAATTTTATTTTTGACCCTTTAAAAAAAAAAAAGTGAAAAACAAAAGTAGCAAAAAACACATGTTAAATAAAAAACAGTAGACTCTGTCTCTAACCAATAATACTAGGCAGTTGTCTCAAATACAAAACATAGTATGCGGGGAAAATCGCAGCCGTGCTTTAATCAACTCCTCTCTCATCTCTGCTGTTGCTCCTCTCATCAACAACACTCATATTTTCACTCCTTTCGTCTTGTAAAGCTCTCACAGTTTTTACTGCTAAACCCTTCCTCCGATCATCACACTCAATGTCAAAGTTACAGCACCGGTAGCTCTAAATTGGCTTCCTCTTCATTCTTTGGTTCTCAATTTCAATCATCGAAGCGGTTCGTTTTGTTGGGCTTGGTTTCCTTGGACGAGAACAACAAGCTTCAACGTCACCACTATTCCTCTCATCGCAGTAAAGTTCTCTACTCTCTTTCTGTGTGTGTGTTGAAAATTTTATTGATTTTTGGTGGTGGTGGCAGATTTTTTTACCAGGGCAAAGCAAGTGCAGAAGATTGAAATCCGGGATGAACACAGGTAAAGATATGTTATCTTATATCTGTTTTTGTATTGTTTGTTTCTGTTTTTACCTTTGCATTTGGGTCTTGAGTGTTAGGTGAGGATTGGAAATGTTAATGTTTTTTTTTTTTTTTTTTTTTTTTTAATTTTTGTGAGGGTGGGGTTTTTTTTTTTTTTTTTTCTTTTTTGGAAAATGAATGTGGCAAGGAATTGTGTTATGTACTTTTGAATTTCATTCCCAGAGTGCACAAAGTTTATCCGGAGCCTGGAGGAGTGCATTGTGTCGCTTGAAAACTTTTTTTCCAGATAGAGATTATGCATAACATAAAAAGGTAGTATTACCGTGAAAACCCAAGTTATCAACCCACCACTAGTTTGTATTGATCGGAGCCTCACAGAGGCATGAGAGATGCAGAGTGAGAAGACCCAGGGAGAGAATGTAATAAACCACCATAGCCGCCGCCCTTGCTCCAATCTCCAGAAAAATAATATAAAAAATAAAAGTTTGGTTTGGCGTGAAAAGTATCTCGCCACAAGTGGCATAGGAGTGTGGCATTTTAGACCAATTTGGTTTTTCTTTTTTAATCTTTAGTATATATTTGTTGAAAAGTATTTGTAGCTATGTCTTCATTACAAATCTTTGAAGACAAAGTATATTAAAAAAAAATTCATCCAAATTATTATTCCTAGGGTCAAAGTTCTATTGGAATCAAGCTTCAAAAACTTTGATCTATCGAAACTTCATTAGATTCAAGCACTAAAATCTTGAAGAACTTTCACCACAAATTTTTGAAGATCAAAAACATTCGAAGAGCACATGTAGAATGCAAGGAACGAGAAATCTCTAATAAGCACATAGCCAAAAAGTCATCACAATTACGTTTCAAAGCCCTTTCAATCCACTTTCCAATCCAACTGAAGGATATTGTGTTCGAGTCAAAACTACATCGACGCAAAACTTGAATTGAAGAGTTATCCAAGGAGATCAAATAAGATGATTTTTTCTATTGTATTATAATATAAATATAGAGAATTATACTTACAAATTCATCAATACAAAAATACGTTTGTTAAACATTTTCAATTTATTGATTTTCAAACTTGAGATTTTTGCTTTTACAATCACCTATATCTAATTAATTTTATTACCAAATCTAGGTTAAGAAAATATAACTTTTCTAATTTAAGTAAAGACAAAGAAAAACCGTAAATCAATTATACGAGTAAACAGATGAATGAGTAGCTTTATTTCAATCAAAAGAAATTTACAAATAGATGAGACGCTCAACTCAACCAAACAGGACAACACCAAAACAAAGACAAAAACACCACAACAATTTTCAAATAACCCATAAAATCGGGCTATTATCCCCCAATTTAAAGAAGAGGAAATGTCCATCACACTTTCTTTAAGTAGATGATTTTTCCCCATTCAATTATTCCTTTCAAAACCAATTAAAAAGAAACATATTCAAGTAGTAGATTATTTATGAATGCTGCTCATTCTCTAGTAACATGTTCAGATGTACTCCATATGCACTCCTATGGCACCTAAATAGACACCACTTCTTCCATGGAAACCAACAACCTTTCCTGGGCCAACACTAGATGTGAAAGCATGACCAATATTCTCAACACCATAGGGTCCATATTTGGCTTTGTTTGTGTAGAATGTGATGGACCGCAAAGCTTTGAAGCTATCGCTCCCTTTAACAGGCCCATAAAATCCCGCAATACAAACCAAGAATTCCTTTGATACTTCCAGTTTTATCTACCAAACCAGAATACAAATAGGATTAGCAAAATTTTAATTAGAATTAGAATTATATATGAAAGCTTGTAAAGTTTATCGCATGTTCTACGTACACAGCTCAACTAACAAATCAAAGTAACATGCATGCATGGCAGTGGCGACGCCACGTTGAGGGCAGGGTGTTCCCAGGAACACCCTGACCCAAAAATAAATTTTTTTTTATATATAATAATTTAATTTTTTTTTATTTGTTTACCTTTAAAAAAAAAAATAGGAACACCCTTATGCAAAATCAAGAACACCCTCAAATAAAAAAATTAAAAAAAAAATTATCTGTTCTACTCTCCAAAAAAAAAAAAAAAAAAATGTAACAGAGCAAGCCCCAAAGCCCAACATCAATCCTATACAACAAATGGGAAAGCAAACCCAATCTAAAGAAAAAAAACAACATATGGCAAGCCCAACAGATGATAGCAAACCCACGGGCCACTGATTCTCAAAAAAAAAAAAAAAAAAACCTAAAGACAGATGGTAGCAAACCTAACCCACGGATGGCAGCAAAAACTGAAATCAGAAACAGAGCTCATCGCCTCCGCCTCCGCCTTAAACACGAGCAACATCGGTCATCGCTAGTCGGATCGGAGATCGCTCATTGCCTCGGCCTCGCCAGTCGGATCGGAGATCGGAATAGCACAGATCGGATCGGAGATTCCTTCCTCACCAGTCGCCTCGACATGCTGCCCCGTGCCCAGCCCAAGTCGCCCGACGGCGCCACCCCTCAGCCTCAGCCTCCCTGCTCCCTCAACCTTAAGGTATTTCATCTTTACTTTACACTTTTCTTCTCTCTGACTCTCTCTTTTTCTCTAATGGGTTTTCTCTCTGACCCAACAATTCCATGAGCAAATCTTTCCGGATTGAATTTGTGTGCATCAGGTGACCCATTAGAGAAATAAACTCTAAAAGAAATGAACAAAGTTACTTCTCTCTGTCTCTTTCTCTCTTTTATCTTTTATCTGAAGACTGAAAGTAGGAAAGTGAAGTGAGACTCTCTCTCTCTTTAAGACTAGATTGGCTGATTCTCTTTTCTTTTTCTTTTTCTTTTTCTTTTTTTTCTTTTTTTTTTTTTTTTTTTTTTTTGGGTGAAATTGCTTAGCTTTATTTTATTTTATTTTTTTGATACGGGCTAACTGGCTAAGGCTTGCTTAGCTTTATTGAACTGTAACTGCTTAGCTTTACTGTAATTTTATTAATATTTGTGATTGGCTGATTCTTTTTTTTTTTTTTGTCTTTTAGTGTATTGTCTATTGTGACGATGATTGTGAATTTCTGATTGACTCTTCTTATTGGGGCTTGTCTGCTGAGTTGGGGGGGGGGGGGGGTGAATGGGGTGTGTGCTAATAGTTAGTAAAGAAAAATAATGAAGTAATTAATAAACAATAATTAATAATTTAATTAACCAATACATTATAAAAGATAAACAAATTAAATTATGTTAAGCTAAACAACAATTAATAATTTTATAATTAATGAAACAACAATATAACAAATTATAGTTTATAAAAGACAAACAAATTAATGAAACAACTAAACAACAATAATTAATAATTTTATTAATATTTCAAATGAACTTATAGTTTATTGTATAGGTAGCTTTGTTCATTTCTTTTATTTTCATTTTCTTTTTTCCTTTTGAGGTTTTTCAGTGTACAGAATGCAAACATTTTTTTTTTTTAAGCACAAACTTCATGCCGGTCAAATCTTGAATTTCGGCCAGTATTTTCTAAAACACCCAAAATAGATCGGAATGACCCGAAATTTTTTCAAAGTAGAATAGGAACACCCTGGACAAAATTCCTGGAGTCGCCACTGATGCATGGTATTGTAACATCTAATTGGTATTGTGTTTCAGAATAATAATTTCAAATTTTTTCATATGCATGGTATTATTATATTTATTTACCGGATTAATTTTATCACCGCCTGCTCCACCATGCTTCTGTGACCAAACAGGATTCTCGTCTCTGCTTTGATACAATACACAAATTTCATGAATCACTGAATCTCCGACGTTCAAATGCAATTCACGGATTGCCAGAAAAACTCCATCATCCCATTCCATCCCGCCTTGCCCACCCCACGGCCCAGGTCCTCGAGGAAAACGTAAAGCCATTTTCAAAGTATTGTCCTGCTATTAATTAAACAGGTACAACAATTTGTAAATGAATAACATCATATCCTTTAGTCCTCGAATAAAACATATATGCATGAACTTTGGGAAACATTAATAACGTCAACCAAACCTCTTTCGGCGGTATTTTCACATAGGAACCAATGGCATCAACATAAGGACCCGAACGACCATGGAATCCAACAATTACGCCACCCTCCGTACGGTAGAAAAATGGTGGACCGGACGCAATTCCATAAGGTCCATACTCAGTAACCTTATTTGTTTTAAAACTTAGAGAACGAACTATAATATTCCAATTCCCCAAGTCATTAACTGTGTCAGGTACTCTTCAGGCCAGTTAAGCGATATCTAGATGTATATAATGGACCAAAAAACATTCATTCAACTTCATTTAATGCACGTATATATAATTTCTTGTTTCATAAAAATAATGCATGATTAATGTAACTGAGTAGTACCAATATATATATATATATATATATGTACGTACCTTGTCAGTTTTCCGGCCACCAGTACCACCAACCTTCCTAGAATGCTGGAGTACACCATACTCATCTCCACATTTGAATGAAATTGAATCGATGCCACTTCCATGAACGATTTCCATCCCAATGATCCCACCATTATTTTCCACGAAGCTCCACCGGCCTCCACCTTCACCTCCCCACGGCCCAACCATCAAGAACTCCTCCATGTTGCAAAGAGATATTGATGATCACTAAGAGAGAACAAAGAATGCCGTCTCCTTTTATAACTGAAGAGAGATGCTACAGGACAAGACTTGTCCATATATATCGGTTTCTTGGCAAAGTAATAAGGTCTGATTGGATACAGCTTATTTTGCTGAAACTGAAAATTTATTGCTGAAAGTACTGTAGGTAAATGTAAAAGTTAGTTGAAATAGTATAGTGAGACTTATGAATAGTACTAAAAAGTATAATAAAACCTATAAATAATAGTAAAAATAAATTGAATAGTAAAATAATTTTAATTTTTAATACTTATGGAGGCATAAGATTTAAGATTTTTTCCCTCATTGGATTCTAGGCAAGTTGTATCCAGCTGTCTTAGCACCTTAGATTTGCACGGAAAATTTAAAAATCAACTCAAACTAAAAACAAAAAAATCCGGATATCTCTCTATTCCTCTGTTTGTTTTCACTTTTTTACTTTTCAATCCCCAAATGTCTTCCTCTCATTGGTAGAAAATCTACCACTTATCTTCAAAAATTATTATTGACAGAGAAGCTTCCAATGGATGGATCAGACGGGCTTTGCCATCATGTCAATTGCACTTTGTTACCTGTTCTTACGTTAGTACTAATTTTCATCTTGGGCAAGTGTAGGAAAGTAGGAAACTCTCCCATATGATTGTCCCTGTAGTTTTTCCTCGCAGTACAAGGTTCCCCGAATCCAAGAGCTGGGCACTCGAATTGGCAACAGAATTTGTAACATTTGATGACCAAAGAATCTCTTTTTTTCCATCTAGTACATAAAGATTACCATCCTCAGATATAGTAAGAAGCCCAGAAGAATCATTGAGTGGGGTCTCTCTGTTAGCTACCCATACAACAGTGAATACAAAAATGTTGCCATACCATATTCCAATGTAGCGATTGGTAGAATTTACAGGGCTGAAGAATCCCAGTTTGAAAGCACTCCCATTGGAGACTATGTTGCCAGGGTCTTTGTTGGATTGAGAAGATGTGATGGTGTCTATAGCAACACCAAGATTTAAACAACAGCAACAAGGGACAAACAACAAGTTTCTCTTGCTAAGTAGTCACATAACTTGATCAGCTTCAACCTACTAAGGGTAGTTTTCTGCTAGTTAGGCTATCCAATCCAAGTACCCGTAACTTTCAAAAGTCTTACTTAATGCTAAGGGAGTCAAAAATAAAAACACCTTTCAAAAGTCTTACTTCTCAGAATATTAGAAATCAAAGGGGTTTGTTACCTGCGGTAGAATAACAAGGTTTATCTGTCGTTGTTGCAAGTGTAGAAGTTGCTATAACTGTAGAATATACTGCGGATCAAAAATAGAATTGGTCAGCTAGTCAACTGGCCATATGTCAAGAGCAAGACCGACTCAATATAATTTGAGGTTTAATAATGTGGTAACTTTTAGAGCAAGTCTAAGGATCTAATACAATTCACAACTGCTAGAGTTGACTCATATTTGTTACTACGTCACTGAGTTAGAGACCTTATGTGCGTAGTGGAGTGGAGCGCAATAAAGCGTATATCCCAAAGACTTCTGGAGTTCAACCTTATGTGAGGAGGTAGTATCTTGTGTAATGTCTGTATGCAACTAAAGTCTCACAACATGTGGGGTCTAAAAGTGTGGTTCCCATCTACTATTAGACATGGTTGCATGCAACCGATGTATATATTAGAAAATATTAAACCTTATTTGAGAAGAATATTACACAAAAGAATACGTCATAGCTAGGCCTAACCATTGCGTGAAAGACCACAAATATACATCCGAAGGTGTTAGCCAAGTGTGACAGCACTAAGATTGTTGTCGCACAGAGAGTGGAGGAACTACTAATTGAAATAGAAATTGATAAGTATAAAATTGCAATACTCGCTGATGGAAGGGCGTGAAGCGGCGTTCTAATCAGACCCGTCAGCCTCACTTTTGTCCATTGGCAAGTGACGATAGGGAATCAACAACTTTAGGGCGATGGGGTAAACTCGTTGACGTTGGAAAGCTGACGGCTCAAGGCTGTAGGGAGTGCACAAAGCTGACGGTTCCGACATAACCTTGACTTGGCTTCCACGCATGGGTATATAAGGAAATATCTTGTGCATCGTGCTCGGTGTTAGACTCCTACAAGGAAAGGATTCCGCAAAATATGCTCACAAAGACTCCTATAAGGAAAAGACTTCTACAGCAAGAAAAAGAAGTCAACCTCTACTACTATAAAAGCCCCAATATCCTCACAAACCAAGGTACGCATAATTTACCCCTCTCTAGCACTCTAGAGTTGTGAGAAGTTGCAAGCTATATATTTCCTTTTGGGAAACATTCCCTTCTCCTCTTGCCCAATTTTTGTGGTTAGCTTATTTGAGGTAAATAGACAAGGTTACTCCCCTCTTTTTCTTCGATAAATATACTCATTCAATATAAGGAAAATGAGTATTTCTTGTCAAAAAAATTAAATATAATTTTCTTGAATTACCCTCATTTTAAAATAAAATAGAATTTTAAAAAAATTGGTTAGAAAAATAATGTCTGTCTATTTGTATGAGGAAGCAAATATGTTTTCTTCTTATTTTATATTTTTCGGTCTAAGTTTTGCAGAGAAGATACCACAATTGGCACTACAAAGGTTCAATGGTTCCACACTTCCACGCATTCTGATTCTTTTTATTTTTTTCTAGCATATATCTTTGCCTATTCTTTAGATTTTGGATTGCCTAAGAAATTTATTTTGGAATCATATATCTTTGCACCTATTTATTTGTGCTTTCCTTTATGTACAAGTAGTAATTTGGTATTGATGCACTTTGAAAACCAATATATAAACAAACATCACTACTCTCTCACCAAACCACCAACTTCCTAACCAAATCCCAAACCATGTTCCATAGTGACACTCTCTTCCTCCTCTCCATAACCAATCCAACCTTCTTCATCACACAATGAACTTCAATGGCATCATCATGCACTTTGGAATGGGTGGAATTAATAATATATGTGTAGAGCCATTTTCCCTCCCTTTAATGGGATTTGCTAAAGCTAATGATGGCACTTTACGGCCACAAAAGCAAAGACTTTCTTGAGAAGATGCTTCATGTGGGCTTTCTCAATGTTGATGCACGCCCTCTCTATAATCAATTTACTTGAATTGACATTGCATTTTAGCTTTGGAGTGTTGATGCCCTCTCTATAATCAAAATTCTTGCATTGACACTGCACTTGAGCTTTGGAGTTGCTGGGAAAGATAATATTGTCATTATGTATAATATTTCCAAAAGCAGCCTCACCAAAAAGTTCTAACTTCAAGACATAATTTATTTGTGTGGACTATCTATTTTATTATTTTATTTTTAGAATTAGAGGGTTTGGAAAAAAAATTTTCATTTAAACCCTAAGAGCATTCACATCCCGAATTTCTATCCTATTCTATTTTATCATCTCAAAAAGCTACTTTATCAATTATATTATATCATTTTACAACACACTCAACATCTCAACTTTTATTTTCCTATTCTACTAATTAAAATAATATATACTGCCTCCCTCTCTCTCTCATTATTCTATTTATCTTTTTTTCACTATCTCTCTCTTTCATCCACCCATCACCACCACATCTGCCACAAGAAACTCACCACCACCACCACAAAAAAACCCATCACCACCACCTCTGCCACAAAAAAACCACCACCAACTCCGTGAAAAAAACCCACCCTACCATTAAGAGCAAAACTCATAAAATCCACCAACACCTCCACCTCCACCCACAAAACCCACAAAACCACCACTAAAAACCCACCAAACACTACAGCCACAGCCACGGTGAGAACCATACCCATAGGACAGAATCAAACCCAAATCAAATACCCACCAAACACTACAGCCACAGCAAGAAGCACCACTATGCCGCCACCACCACCAAATCCAGAAACCACAGCAGGAACCACCACTATGCCACAGGGTATTCTTGTACATTCATATGGTGGCCTTATATCCTTAAGAAAATATCGTTAATTATATATATATATATATATATATATATATATATTGAATAAAGGCTACCCTTGTTACATAATATTATCAACTTTGATCCAAATATCATCTTTATTTTTTGCCCAAAAAAAAAAAAACAATAAATCAAAATCAATTATACGAGTAAACAGACGGATGAGCAGCTTTATTTCATTCAAAAGAAATTTACAAATAGATGAGACACTCAACTCAACGAAACAAGACAACACCAAAACGATGACAACAACACCCAACGATGACAACAACACCACAATAATGTTCAAATAACACATAGAATAATCAGGCTATTATCCCCCAATTTAAAGAATGGGAAATGTGTCTCACTTTATTTAAGTAGATGAGTTTTCCCCATTCAATTATTCCCTTCAAAACCAATTGAAAAGAAACATTTTCAACTGGTAGATTATTTATGAATGCTGCTCATTCTCTAGTACGTAACATGTTCAGAAGTATTCCATATGCACTCCTATGGCATCTAAATAGGCACCACTTCTTCCATGGAAACCAACAACCCTTCCTGGGGCAACACTTGATGTGAAAGCTTGACCAATCTCATCACCAAAGGGTCCATATTTGGCTTTGTTTGTGTAGAATGTAATGGACCGCAAAGCTTTGAAGCTACCGCTCCCTTCAACAGGCCCATAAAATCCCGCAATGCGAATAAAAAATTCCTTTGATACTTCCAGTTTTATCTACCAAACCAGAATACAAATTGGATTAGGATTAGAATTAGAATTATGTAAGCTTGTGAAGTTTATCGTCTGTTCTACAGCTCGACTAACAAATCAAAGTAACATGCATGGTATTGTAACATCTTTGTATAGTGTTTCAGAATTATAATTGCAATTTTTTTTCATATTTAAATAATGACAGTGTAATAGTTATTATTATTTATTATTTACCAGACTAATTTTATCACCACCATCTCCACCATGCTTCGGTGACCAAACAGGTTTCCCGTCTTTGCTTTCATACAACACACGAATTGCATGAATCACTGAATCTCCAACGTGCAAATGCAATTCACGGATTGCCGGAAAAACTCCATCATCCCATTCCATCCCGCCATGCCCACCCCACGGCCCAGGTCCTCGAGGTACAGGTAAAACCATTTTCAAACTATTGTCCTGCTATTAAACAAGTGCAAAAATTTGTAAATGAATAACATCCTTTAGTCCTCGAATAAAACATGAACTTTGGGAAACAATAATGACCAAACCTCTTTCGGCGTTATTTTCACATAGGCACCAATGGCATCAACATAATTACCCGCACGACCATGGAATCCAACAATTACGCCACCCTCCATACGGTGGGAAAATGGTTGACCGGTCTCAGTTCCATAGGGTCCATACTCAGTCTTATTTGTTTTAAAACTTAGAGAACGAATTACAGTAAGGGTCCCAATTTTCACAGTTGTACAGCTAAAGGATGTCAGGTACTCTTCAGGCCAGTTGAGTGATATCTACATATAATGCACCAAAAAAAAAAACATTCAACTTCATTTTATGTATATTTAATTTCTTGTTTCACAAAAATGCATGATTAATGTAAGTGAGTAGTAGCAGTATATATGTACCTCGTTAGTGTTTTTGCCACCATTACCACCAACCTTCCTAGAATGCTGAAGTACACCATATTCATCTCCACATTTGAATGTAATTGAATCGATGACATCTCCATGAACGATTTTCATCCCAATGATCCCACCATTATTTACCACAAAGCTCCACCGGTCTCCACCTACACCTCCCCACAGCCCAACCGTCAAGAACTCCTCCATGTTGCAAAGAGATGATGATCACTAAGAGAGAATCGAAGCGACTTGTGTATTATTTTTCGTTGCCTTACGATGAACAAAGAATGCCATCTCCTTTTATAACTGAAGAGAGACGCTACAGGACAAGACTTGTCCATATATACCGGTTTCTAGGCAAAGTGATAAGGTTTAAGATTTTTTCCCCACATGTCTTCCTCTCATTGGTATTGGTAGAAAATCTCCTACTTATCTTCAAAAATTATAATTTTTTTTATTTATTTTTATGCTAAACAATTTTCACGTTTTAAAAATCAACTCAACTCAAACTAAAAACAAAAAATCCTTTGTCCTTTGTTCAAAAACATGTGCAAACCGTTTTGGTTTTTTCAAAGAGTTTAATTCTTTTGGTTCTATCTTATTCTGGGGTTAAATCTTCCGTGTCAGGAAGATCAATAATGCAGATATGAAGTCCTCAAAAGGTTTCCCTTTATAAAATATTTTAGTTAAATACCGGCAAATGAACAAGAAATTTATTAAAAACACCAAAAAGCTTTTCATCTAATCAAATCAAATTAGCAGAATACATTTTAAGTAAAAAATATTATTTAAATATGTAAAAGGTCTTGATTTAATTGTAGTCTTAGGCCCGAAAATCCCTTCGGTCGACACTGTCCACAATTCTAGTTCAATATCAAAATTTTCTTTATATTTGATTAAATTAAGAAAATTGACATTTTATTAACCTAGATTTAGTGATAAAATCAATTATATATATTCGAGATCACTCACAACTAGAAAATTCAGTGATTGGTGACAACTCCAAATCATAATTAATCATTGATAATCCCTACAAAACTTGCACTTGTAGGTTTCGCACACTCTTAGCGCATTTCTCCAATACAAAGAATGAAAGAAGGGGAACCCCTTTGCTTTCTCTATTCTCATCCACACAATGATCAGCAAAAAAAATGTTGTCGTGGCAAGATATGGCATGCGGTAAAGCTCACCACCGTCCACGAAGAGGGGGTGGAATAGAGATGCATATTTTTTTATTTAAATTGTGATATGTTGGTTTTAATTTTCTATTTTCAGTTGGGCTAAAGCTGTTGTGTTGCATATAGTTTCTGAAGCTGCCTTGGTGTTTGTACATATTTAGTCTTTTGTAGTTAATGGTTGCTTCTGGATTTGTGTTTGTACTCAATTTTGTTAATAATATTACTGATTATTTCAGGAAAAATATTTTTTTTTTTCGTTGGTTACTTAGGTGTTCCAAGTTAAAATGAGTTTTGAGAAGGACAAGGATGTGCAAATGCAAAAGGCAATGTGGGAAAGACGACATGAACTTACGCAACTGAGAATGTATATGCTAGGTACATGAAACTTTCCCTTTTAATTTCAATTGGGTAATTTTTTTTTTTTTTTTTGGTGCTCCTTATTTTGAATTATGGCAGGGTGATGATTTAATTAAAATTGATAACAATATTACTGCAAGGCTGAACAGTCCTCCAATTTTGTTAATAATATTACTGACATTGGCTCCAAAGCTCTAATTAGGTAGGATTTCTATGGCTTCATTGTTTATGCATTATCATAGTTGCTAGGTTGAAAGAATTCAATGTGTTATATGCATATTTTCTTATTTCCAATACTTACATGCTAATTGCTGATTAGTAAGCCTACAAGTTGCATAAAAACTTATTTGGAAACGCATGGTAATGGTGGAACTTGGAAGCTTCTTTTAGATAAAAATTATGGGAAAAATTTAATAATGATAGAAGATTTTCTGTTGTGATTGTTTAATGCAAATTGTTGGTATGGATTGCAGGGCTAAGAAAGCTTTGAGTTATGGACACAAAAATGAGTTATGAAAACAAGTTTGAGTGATTACTTACATGTGAAGATTATTAAAACAAAACAATGCTTGAGTGGGTTACCTAAGAGATCTCAGAATTTAGTAAGAAGAAGAGTGCTAATTTTTTTTAAAAATTGAGCATATGAGAAAAAATGATGAGGTGTTTGTCTCAGTTATTGTGGTTGTGATTTACTTATTTGTTCACAGTCAGGATTGTCCAATATATTTTTGAAGAAAGAAAGTATACAAAAGACAAAGATAGGCTAAATGTCAAAGGGTTCAAGCGAGATTTGACATGCATTGTAAAACAGGTGGTGAAGATTAACTCTTTTTTAGTAGGATTTCTAGATGTTTTATTCATGTTTATAAAGCTTGCCAAGGTGGTGAAGGAAAATTTTTAATTATTCAAGTAGGAAGTAATTTTTGTTATAAATGGGGGTTAATTTTGAATGGAGTTTTGATGTAAAGAAGACATGTCTGTAGTTGGATTTGATGATAATGATGATGGTGGTGGCAACAATGTTCCCTCATCAAGTAGTTTTTTTCATCTTATTATTGGCATTTTTTATCAAAAGCACTTTTCTTTTCTTTTTTTGGGTGCTTTATTTTCAAATTTTCAATTGATGGTTTCAATATTTTATATACTTCCATGGTCTGAATAATACTTCTTTAATGATAATACAAAAAAGATTAGTGGTGCTGGCATTGTAGAATTCAACAAGTCATGGATTATAGAGCTCTATGCACAAATTTACTAATCTATGTTAGTTTAAATAAATATTTGAACTTTCTTAAAATTGTTTATCAAACTTATCCGTGCATTGCACGGGTTAACGACTAGTATGTGTGTATATATATAAATATATATATATATATATATATATATATAATCGAAGCCTCTGAAGCTCCCACAATTTTCCACGTCATCATTATTTTTAAAACATCAGCATTATTAAAAAAATTGTCCACATCATCATTATTTTTTAAAACATCAGCATTATTAAAAAAAAAATCAGCTAAAAAAACTATTTCTATTTCCCGGTCCACGTCATCATTATTTTTAAAACATCAGCATTATTAAAAAAAATATTCAGCTAAAAAAAACTATTTTTATTTCTTGGTGAAAAATCAAACCCGATACATATTTTCCACGTGAAAATCAAACCTGATTCCCAAAATTTTTCTTCTCCTTTCTCAAAACCCAACTTTGAACACCATTCCCCTTCTCCTCTTTGTTCTCTATTTCTCTCCCTCATCTCTCTTCTCTACCCTTTTAGCATCCTCTGATTTGTTTTTCAATCAAGCCCGATAAAACCCTAAACCTCTTCAAGAATTGACCACCACCGACTCTCACCGTTACAGTTTGCACACCCAGGCCAGGCCCCAATATGTGTAAAGACATTCTCTCCAATTCGATACCCAAAAGTGAGTGTTGCCCCAAAATTTCCCGATTCAATTTCTCAAGAAATCCTTGGTAAGATCACCTTGAATCCTCAATCTTCCCTATCTTCTTCCTTTTTTTGTTGTTGTTGTCCTAATCTATTTGCTTAGAGTAATGCAGGATGGAGGTTGTCTAATCTTGGCTTTTGAGTAAAATTTGATGGCCAAAATTGCACCATATTTGTCACAAATAAAAAGATATATGTTGCAAGTAACAATGGCAAAATTGTTGATTGATTTGCAATCATTAAAATGTTAAATTTTGGTTAAAAGGTTGATATCAACCTAATTTTTAGCATCTTTCACAATTTTAAGTGAATACATGTAAATTTGGTCAAATGTTAATTTTTATGCCTTACAGGGCTTTGAGGAGTACATAAATTTGATTTTGGAAGATGTTGGAAAAGTCAACATCAATTGTTTTATATATATACTCATTGTGTGTGATAGATTTTATTACTTTGTAAGTGATAGATTTTATTGGTTTGGTATATAATTTAGCGACTAGTATATATATAAAACCGAAGTCTCCTATTTTTTTGCTAAGCTCCACAATTTTCCATGTTAGCATTATTTTTAAAAAAAAAAGATTCTATTTTAAAACACGCAAAAAAATTTTAAAAAATTTCGTACTAATTGTTTAGCACCGGCCTACAAAGTTCAATTTAATTATTATTTTATATTTCATAGTCCTAATCTGAAGGCTAATTGGGAAATTGATGTATACCATGACTCAGCTAGATATCACCTATGTTGTGCACCATTTGAGTCAATTCTTTGATAAGCCTAGAGAACCACACTTAAAGGCAGCTTAAAGAATAATTCAATTTTTCGAAGGATCACCAGGTCAAGGCCTTTTTCTATCTAGTACTTCTCAATTGCATCTTAAAGCATACTGTGATGCAGATTGGGCAGGATGCCTTGACACAAGAAGATCCTTAACTGGATATTGTGTCTATTTGGGAGATTCATTAATATCATGGAGGTCTAAAAATCAAGGAATGGTTTCTAGAAGTTCAGCAGAGGCAAAATATCGTTCCATGGCTACAAAATGTGAATCAGTTTGGTTACTTCAATTATTAAAAGACTTAAATGTCAATCATTCTAAACCAGCACTGTTGTATTGTGATAACCAAGCTGCGATTCACATAGTAGCAAATCCAGTGTTCCATGAGCGTACTAAACACATTGAAATAGATTGTCATCTGATCCGAGAGAAGATTCAAGAAGGAAATATCAAAACTTTTCATATTTCCAATGGTCATCAACTTGCTGATTTGTTCACTAAAGCTCTAGGATTTCCTGTTTTCACAAAGCTACTCAACAAGTTAAGAATGTTGAATATTTACAGTCCTATGAGCAATCAGAAAGATCATGATATTGTCACTAAAGATCAAGATAGTGTTGCTAAAGATCCTAATAAAGCTCTCACAACAACTGCTATCTTGAGGGGGAGTGTTAAGAAGCAAGGGAAGAATGAAGCAAGCAATCATATAACATCGCATTGTATTAATGAAATAATAACAAAGAAACGATGCTGTTCTACTAAACCATCAAGCACACGATCCATGCATGTAACAAACAACAACTCTTCAGTCTTGAATGTAACAGAAAACACGAGTTGTAACTAACTGAAGCACATTTGAACCTGAGCCTATCATAGCTGGACAGGTTGCAGAGTTAGTTACCAAGAAGATTGGAACGGTTTCTTTCCCCCCGCCTTAGCTTGTTTGATGTTTTCTGTTAGAATTGATTTTTTCTTTGGATGCTCTGCTTGTATATGTAGTAATAGAGCTCATTCTTGTCACTTATCCTTTCATACTCTTCAATAATATAAGAGAATCATTCTATTTACTCCGAGTGTTCTTGAGAGAGAGTAATAAAGTTTGTTAATGTGCTCAAAACCAATTCCAGTATTATTCAAACTCTAGCCACACTGAAAAATAAAAACGACTGTATAGCTTAAAAGAAAAGAAAATAAAACAGCATTCACCGTTGTGAACATGATGTCCTTTTTTATGCAATAAATCTTTGATTACCTATCAAAAAAAAGAAAGAAAGAATTGTAACAAGGACGTTTGAGATGGTCGTTACCACGTGAATAAAAAGATGAATCTTTCAATTTAGTCCGACTGCAAGCTCCCAGATGCACTAGGTCCAGGATCGTTAAAATCGTCATTACCACCGAATGAAGAGACGAAACGATTAATTTCCAAATATCTCATAAGTTCTTTCTTAAAATTCCGGAACCTACTAAGCTTCGTTTCATCATGATGGACACCATCCCAACCCTCAAAAGCAATAATGCTGTTTCTGCGGCATTGTGCAATTGTTTGGTTGAATCCTTCCACACTCTGCTCGTATACCAAACTGACCCCACATTTGCGCACTTTCTCCATTAAGCCACAGCTCTCAAATACAACCTTAATCTGATTGTATTCACCATTCGGAAAAGTAGCAAACCAATCATCACGAGACAAATACAATATCCAAATGTCACCTGCACCAAACGACACTTCAAAGAAATTTTCAGAGTTGAGTTGACCGTGAAGTGAATCACCAAAGGCTATCACACGAGCTCTAAAACCAAATGTTTTGTTGGAATTCAATTCAAAAAGAAAGTCATATCCTTCCAACTTAGCACAGAGAGCGAACCCCATCCACCTACTATTACACCAAATTGGAGGCAGGTCTATACTTACTGAGTTCCCCACACGTTGATGAGTTAACCACCGAGGAATTTCAAATGCAGGAATAATTATTTGAAATTCAGTTCTTGATCCTTCCTTTTTCTTTTCGGTAGGAGTTTCATATCCAGTTTTTGAATGAAGGAGTCCCTATACCAAAAAAAAAAAAAAAAACATTTTTATAATGAACGGGGAAAGATGTTTAACAATTCATGAGAGAGAGAGGAGATTACTTGGAGATTACTTGAAGCTTAAAGCAGTTGGACAAATCAAGAGCTTCAAGTTTCGAAAGTTGACTGATGCTTGCAGGCAGGGTGACAAGACTGTTTCCACTTAATGTTAAATATTTTAACGAGGATAAGAAGCCAATACAATTAAGCCCTATTCTTTGAAGTCGAAACATCCCACCCAAATTAAGTTTATTTTAAGAAACTCGTCTAATGCCAGGTCCACTCAAATCAAGTTTCTTCAAACACTTCATTTTCCACACGTTCTCTGGTAGGGCCGAAAGTTTCAAGCATCCTGGAAGAAGGAGTTTTTCAAGAGACCTCAAACTATCCATGTTGCTTGGAAGGCATTCGAGATTTTGGCAGTCTCCTAGATTTAACGAAGTAAGGGCAGTCAAACACTCGATTGAGGAGTGTAGTTCCTCAATAGCAGTCTTATTCATGGAAAGTTCTGATAGGCTTTTCATGATTCCCTTAAACTCTGGAATATTTGTGATATTTATGCAGTCACAAAGATTAAGAATTGTAAGGGACTCCATTTCAGTGGACATGCTAGGAAGATTTGTAAGAGATTGGCAGGATTCTAGATCTAAAACAACAAACCTCCTGAGTTGTCCAATAGATGGGTGGATCTCAACTAAATTATGGCAGCCAATAAGATATAGTCTCTCAAGTCTTGGAAGTCCAGAGAAGTCAGGTGTTCTAATAAGGAATTTGGAATCACTAAGATCAATGGACTTTAACTTGTCTAAATACTGTTGCAACGAAAAAAGAAAAAAGAAAAAAAAGAACAATTAACTTACATTAAAGTAAATATAGAGTTTACTTTAAGGAGTAAATAATGTTTAAATTAAAACAATTATATAATGAAAGGGGAAAGATGGGAGTGTATTGTAACTACACCTAGAGAAAAGAGGAATAATATATCATAGAAATGCACTTAAAAAGACTCAAGTACATTAACTCCCTTCCAAAGATATTCAAGGTTGCTAGAGTGCAATTCAAGTTTAACAAGCTCTTTCGGTTGGAAACTGGACGGCAAACATTTCGAGAAATAACCATTCCATATAAGATGTCTTAGGGAATTAGAAACATGATTGAGACAATTTGGGATATGCAAATCATCAATCATAAGCAATCTAAGATTAAACATCTTTGAAAAGGCTTCAGAATATTCTTCAAAGCTTTGAGCCTCTTCCAGATCCCCATCAAAAGAGGCCAGACCTATGGCTTGAAGTGCTTCTGTTGCCTAAAATTCAAAAGCAAAGACTTGGTGATTTGCACGAGAAAATATAAGAGTACAAGTATCAGTCTAGTTTTATACAATGCTAAGGAGATGAAAATATATATTCATTGAGTTTTCCATGTATATAACTTCCTTTTAACCAATCCAGCAAAAAGTGATAGTTTTGTGCATTACGTGCCACCTTTTTATGATTTTTTATAACTTCATCTTAACCAACAAGGTTGAGGGTGGAAAATTGCCCCATTGAACCCCCTAGAAGTAATTTAAATTTTGCATTGCCCTCTTCAAGAGAACCCCAAATGATGGAACTAACTTCAAATTTAACAATAGAAAATCAATAAGTTCTAAGATACAACATTTTTCAAAACTGTTGATATTGTAAGTTGTGATTGGTACATGATAAAAGTGATGTCAAAGTTTGACTCAATTCAAAGTGGTATGGCTCCAATCACAATATATCATATTAATAGTTATCAAAAAAATATAATTAAAAATGTTGTATTCCTAACACTATTCATAGAATATAAAATAGTAAAATATAAATCGTGTTAAGACTCTTGTTAGTCACTAATAGATTGTAGTACAACGTCATGGTTTAACAGTAAAATGCACTGCATATTAAGAGTCCTTTTAGTAATTAAAAGAGCATAGTATCCCTAAAAGAGATGATCGTAACACATCATATTTTAAGGTTTTCTTCTTATCGTCCAGTTTAAAACTCATATATGAAGATTGCTAATTTTGTTTTATAACCATGCTTCAAAACTAGAGGTCCAATTCTACCTTTTAGGAATTCAAGACCAAGACAATATGTGTGTGTCTATATATATATATATATATATATATATATATATATATATATATAGGAAATGACGACACTACTTTTAAAGTGATTGGAAAATAAAGAAAATTAAGCCTATAGATCGAAGTTGGAAAAAAAAAAAAATTAGCATTTTGTTCTAGGTAGTAATCAGATGAATGATTGGATGATTACATCAAGAAAAATGAATTCATTTAAAAAAAAATGAATTCAAGTTTACAAACTAGTCATTAATTTGGGCGATGTGCAAGAAAATTTTATATAAATTAAGATGACACATATATACACACTATAATTAATAAAACAGTTTTTCCACTATCAAAATGAAAAGCAAAACAATCTTTCTCAATAACAGAAAAAATATCCATTCCTAAACAACATTTAGTTACAAAATTTTGTGCATCATCAATTCCTAAAGTATGCTAAAAATTAACGATTATTCTATAAAACAAATTTTATAAAAATATAAAAACTTTCTCCCCCCTAATATAAAATCCAAAGTATCAAAACCATCCAACCCTACTCTTTGTTGTTGGTGTCATCTTTTTATCCCGTTGGTGCCTTCATTTCCTTTGTCTTTGGTAAACGAATTCAATTTTTTAATTCGTTGCTTTTCAAAAAGTTAGTTTTTGTAGCACAATTTTGGCAAAAATTGCTGAATAGACTATTTCCAGCAAAATATTAGGCGCATGGAATGCGTTCAAATTTATTTAGTTAGTTGGACTCTTTTTGAAAGTTGGCAAACCTATAGTGGCGTTTTTTGTACCTATAGCAGCGTTTATAGAAAACGCCACTAAAAAAACGCCACTATAGTGTTTGCTTTCCAGCCCAAAGTCAAGTTTGCCAAACTCGGCTTTCAAAAAGATTCCAACTAACTAAATAAGTTTGAACGCATTCCATGCGCCTAATATTTTGCTAGAAATAGTCAATTCAGCAATTTTTCCCCACAATTTTGTACCTTTATAATCTAAATACAAAGAATATGTTTCATATTGTGTTGTTTGAAACTTCAAATTATTGAAGAGAGATGCAACAGGACAAGACTTGTGCATATATATACCGGTTTCTTAGCAAAGTGATAAGGTTTAAGATTTTTTCCCCACATGTCTTCCTCTCATTGGTATTGGTAGAAAATCTCCCACTTATCTACAAAAATTATAATTTTTTTTTATGCTAAACGATTTGCACGTTTTAAAAATCAACTCAAACTAAAAACAAAAAATCCTTTGTCCTTGATTCTCTATTTTTTATTGAGGAGTTCAAAAACATGTGCAAACCGTTTTGGTTTTTCAAAGAGTATAATTATTTTGGTTCTATCTTATTCTGGGGTTAAATCTTCCGTGTCAAGAAGATCTATAATGCAGATATCAAGTCCTCAAAAGGTTTCTCTATATGATTATAAAATATTTTAGTTAAATAACTCGCAAATGAACAAGAAATTTATTAAAAACACCAAAAAGCTTTTCATCTGATCAAATCAAATTAGGAGAATACATTTTAAGTAAAAAAATATTATTTAAATATGTAAAAAGCCTCGATTTAATTGTAGTCTTAGTCCCAAAAATCCCTTCTGGTCGACACTATTCTAGTTCAATATCAAAATTTTCTTTATATTTGATTAAATTAAGAAAATTGACATTTTATTAACCTAGATTTAGTGATAAAATCAATTATATATATTGGAAATCGCTCACAACTAGAAAATTCAGTGATTGGTGACAACTCCAAATCATAATTAATCACTGATAATCCCTACAAAACTTGCACTTGTAGGTTTTACACACTCCTCGCGCACATCTCCAATACAAAAAATGAAAGAAGGGGAACCCCTTTGCTTTCTCTATTCTCATCCACACAATGAACAACAAAAAAAAAAATGTTGTCATGGCAAGAGATGGCATGCGGTAAAAGCTCACCACCGTCCACGACAGAGGGGGTGGAATAGAGATGCAATAACACAAAGATTAACAAACTTCAATTTAGGAGACCATATGCGTCCTTGTAATTAATTACAAATAGCTATAGATGTTGAGAGATGCAATACTGACTGGACAATATACTTATTATTTAACAAAATTTTATTTTAGGGCCACATGTGTCCTTTTAATTAATTATAAATTATTCGCTACATAAAAGTTTGGTGGGAGTTGAAAGCTAGATATCTACCACAATTACAACTTGTTGAGAAATACTAATTGTACGATAAGGGACGATCTAGCTCTTTTTTGAATTTTCTGTACTACTCTCATATATGTTTACATGTACTGACATTTGTTGCTTACAAAAGTCCACCATGCACAGCTATCTTTTTACGATTGGTTAAAAAGTCTACGGCAATTTTTGCATGCTTATCTTATCTCAACATAAACAAAAAGCTCAACCCAACCACTAGACAACTTTTAGGTAATCACTTAAGCCTCCTAAATTTTAACTAATCTAGCTCAAAATATTAGTGAATAAATAAAAAAACCAAAAAATTAAAAAATAACGAAGGTATTGTAGATACTATATTTTGTCCATCCTAAATTTGCGTACCAAACCCCAAAAATCCTACAAATATCAAATTTTCACTAGGGGATTGTGGGGACATTTAGATTGACATGGTACAACCCATTTAAGTATTGGAGCACTCAAAATGCCTTTTTAGGTCAAATTGACCAAATTGCCCCTAGTTAACTCAAGGTTGACTGAAGGTCAAAATTGGTCAAAACCACCCCAAAACAACATTTTTCATGTTTTTATGTCACATCCGAGGTTATCGAAGATTTTTACCAACCACGATCGAATTGACAAAGTTTGACCAAGGTTGACTCTCGAGAGCGATCAAAAACCTAATTTTGATCCGACCATCAAAAATGGTTGAAACCAATGTCGTTGTGAAAATTCTTGAATTCCCCATTTCCAACAACTGCTCATGGGTTGAAATTGGAGTTAAAATGATTGAGGTATCTGTAAAATAGTCTTGGGCGCGCCAGCTCGCTTCTCGAGGCCATAACTTTTGATCCGACCATTGGATTGTCGAAATATTATGTGTTTAGAAAACTAGACATCCATACCTTCCCATTGGCACAAGACCAGCTCAATCAGGTTTTGGAAATGCCTAGCAACCGAAGTCAAAAATGAAAAGCTAGAGAAAAAGACAAGATTGCTAACGTCATCCTATTGGCCCGACGCACACTAAGGGTGCCTTGGAAGCTAATGGGTCACAAAATCGTAAACCCTAAACTCTTAAATCTTAAAACCTTAAACTCTAAACTCTAAACCCTAGATCCTAAAAATCGAATTATATCCGAAATTTTTATTTGCTAAGCATGCATTAGACTGGATGTTTTAGGATAGTGCTTTGAGATTCTTTTATGTAGTGTTTTGTGCAAAATGAGTCTCCACAACTTATAGGGTAGTGAAAGTGCTAATTAAGCTATAAGACATTTGGCTGCCTTTATATTTTAAAATGCTCTGTGTTTTCTATTCCATTTTATTTTCCTTTCATATCCATCAAGTGCCAAGGAATATTGAGAGTTCACAATAATTTTTTAATGAAACAAGCCGGACTGTTTTCAACATAAACCTTAAGCTAGAGAGAGAGAGAAAAGAAGAATAGGAGGTTGGAGGTTATTAGCAACAAACAGAAGTTGTGCTTGAATTTGTATGCAGGGAGTTTCACTCTATTTAATTTGATCATGTTCAAGTGAGTTATCAATCATAATGGCCATGCTTTTTTTTTTTTTTTTTTTTTTAAGTACCTATATGAATTAATTAGATTGTTCTACCCATTTGTAAGTAATTAGCCATTTGTAGTAAATTTGGAATGATGTCTAGGTGGCTATCAAGGTTATTGGAGCATTTAAAGCCAACTGTATTTGCTGATGCAGGTGTGATTTTCAGTGTGAAAAGTAAAATGCTGGTGAGTTTCATGTAGCTTCCATTTATTTTATAATGTATAAATCATTAAATTGTGTTTAACATTCATGAGCTTATAACGTGGTAAATAGTGCTTATGAACCATTAGTTAAGGTGCCTTACTTATATATATGTGAAAACGTGAAAGAAAATATATGTGCAATGTGTGTGTATATATATATACACACAAATGTAATCTTTAGTATAGTTACTTATTTGTTTTAAACTACATTACTTATAAATGAATTGCATGAGGTTGATTAACTGTTTTTGGCATATTACCAATTATTTTTAGCTCTTTTTTTTAGTGTTACATTTTTCTATAGGCTTTTGTTTCTTCAAATTCCAAACCAATTGAGAAGGGAAATTAAGATATCAGTGGAGCAAAAGTTTTATTTTGGGAGAAAGAGCTGAAAATTGGTAGTTTCATCATTGTCATGCAATAGAAAGTTCCAAGCTCATGCTACAAATTGCACTTAGGTGCCTAGGATCAACTTAAGGATTGTGTGTGCTAGGTTGGATAATTGATTGGTTGGTGTTATTGTTGCTTTCATATGCCTGTTATATCTACAACTGAATTCTTTTAGGACATATGTGAATCATGTTAAGAACATATGTCATGTTGAATTGGCTAATCCTTTGACAAAACGTACTTTACTTGTAATTGGGTAGATTTTATTGTATTCAACAAGTGAGTACGAGTTGAGTGATTTATGACTTTTCTCATATGTTCATTTGTTTGTTGTGGTTTTGTCACGAATTGCTAAAGGGAGAGATTGTTAGGACATATGTGAATCATGTTAAGAACATATGTCATGTTGAATTGGCTAATCCTTTGACAAAACACACTTTACTTGTAATTGGGTAGATCTAGGATGGTTTAAGTCTTCAAGAAACATGTTGTTTAAGTCAAGAGTTAAAGCCATGTCCAAGAATCAAGTGAAGAAGTGCTAGATTTTAAAACTCGACAGCTAACTAGAAAGATAGCATCTATCGAGGTTTAAAAGGCAGTTTTAGCCCGATGCTCAACAGCTGCTCGATAGATACCCTATTTATCGAGATTTACGAAAATCAGTTTTTTAAATCTAATTTCACGCATATCTATGTGTATGTGTTTAGGCTTTCTTCTCTCACAATCCAAAACATATATTAAGATTATTTTAAGGGCCATCAAAATGGTTGCATGTGTGATTATTGAGCATATTGTGACCGGAGACAAAATTGCCTTAGTTCATCTTTCTCTTAAAGAAGTTGTTGCATTTGTACGCCATAGAGTTTTGTAACCAAGGAGTTTTGTGATCTTTATCGTGTTGATGAACTGAAGAACTTTGCAACCAACATGCTTCTCAAGTTGGTGTGTTAGTCACGTACTTGGATCCATGCATCGATTGGTTAGTCACATACTGGGAGTCATGTATTAAATAAGAGAGATTGTCACTACAGAACAAGTCCAATTGTGTATTTGGGTAAGGGTTCAACTGTAAATTGGTATAAGGTACTGAGATTCCTTTACTTGTAACCTCTTATTGTAATAATAGTGGATTCTCGGGAGTGATGACCTTAAAATCACCCGGTGGGGGTTTTGCCTTGGAGGTTTTCCCCATTCGTAAACAAATTACCGTGTCAACTTTATTTTCCGTTGCATTTAACTTAGTTGGTGATTTGTTTGTGCTACCATAGGTATTGCATGTTAATTTAATTAATTAATTAACTTGACTAATTAATTGGTTAATTTATCACAATGGGTCAATACATTCTTAGCCTATCAAGTGATATCAGAGCGGGCACACTCTGATTAGGGTTAATTTTTGCTGTGTGATCCATTGACCCCCTATTTGTCATAGATAGAGGACATTCTCTAATTATACCTCATTTATTTGATGGCACTAACTATGCATACTGGAAAGTACGCATGAAAGCTTTCTTGCAGTCATTAGATGAAAAAGTGTGGCATGCTATGGAGATAGGCTGGACTAAGCCTAAGGAAGCGCTGGCTGATTGGGATGATGCAAAGATCAAAGCGGCTAACTTCAACAGCAGGACATTGAAAATTTAGGTAGATTTATGCTGAACATAGAGGTATGGTGTTTCATAATAACTCTTAATAGAATTAAAAATCTAATTAATAACAACCAGAATTATTTATGATTCCCCCCCCCCCCCTTTTTATCCACGTGTCATGTTGATTAGGTTTTGTACATATAATAATTTCATGTAGTTTGAAATACTCTCTATGGCTTAACTTTCAAATTTGTTTATAAGAAGTTATTGCCATTTTGAGATCTTAACTCTTCTTCTTTTTTAGGTATTTTAGTTTATTTCATGCCATTCATGCTTTGTGAATTAAGCCGGACAGGAGTAATATATTTACATATATATATATAAATATATTACATATGATTTAGTTCCAAATCTTTATTTTTATTCATTTTGCTCATCATTTATTTTATTAATACTTATAAATATTTAATTTTGTAAAAAAATTCGTAAAGGGTTCAATGAAGCCAAACATGTGGAATCATGAAGTTTCTAAAAGAAAAAGGTTTTGAAGTCATAAATGGTGTTTGTATAAACTAACTGAATTATATTTATAAATTAATGTGGTTTTATTCGTATGGTTCATTAATTATGATTTATTTACATATAACTTTTTACTAAGCTGTGCATCGATCGCACGGGTATAATCCTGACGTGTCCAGTGATAACTTCCACTGGACACAAGCCCTTTCCATAATACTAGTATATATATATATATCATATCATATATTATATATAATAGCAGAAGGTTTTTTTTACAATTAAGAAGGTGCTGAAAGAAGGCTTTTTTTACAATTAAGAAGGTGCTGACAAATAAGATAAATTAAAAATCGATAAATTATGTTGATTCCCAATGTTAACACCATTTGATAGTCTTTGTGTAAAAAAAAAAAAAAAAAAAAAACGGTTAAAAAAAAAAAAAATGGTCTTGCAACTAAAGAAAAACCTAGCGATACAGAGAAGCCTGGGACACGGGGAGAAATAGAGAAAGAGGCGATGAGGCCTGGGACACAGAGATGAAATAGAGAATAGAGGAGGCTACGGTGGTGTTTCTCTCTCAAAATCTTGCTTCCCTCAACCGGCGGTACTCTGTTACAGGTTGAGTTTTCTTTTTTTGCTTTCTTTGATTTTGATTTTTTTAATAAACAAAATCTGAAACACTGATATGATTTAAACGAAACACTGATATACTCCAATCCGTCTTCTTCTTCATTGCCCAAATCTCAAATAAACCCTTCAAAACCTCATAAATCTCCCCCCGGACCCTTCCTTTGCATCTCCAACGTCCCCAAACCACCGCTTATTTTCCATTCCCAAGATTCTACCTCTCAAACCATTTACAAGGTTTAGGTTGGCGTTTACAATGTCTGAGTATCGGTCGTATACACTATTTTTGGCATGCCGACAAATTGGCGATTGAGACGGATCAAGTTTCAAGGACTAAGACAGTTTTCATTGGGGAGACGCTATGTTGTATTCCCTTAATGGGTTTTGGCCAGAATCATATCGGCGTCGGGTAGACGATACGGTGTGGTGGTTTTTGTTTTCGATTTTGCTATTACTCTTGCTCTGCCTCTGTGTGCCGTTTGGTTTCATTGGGGTTGCTCTGCATTGCTTTTTGTTTAGTTGCGTTACTCTGTTGCTTTTGCTTTTTTGCCGTTTACTCTTTACAATTCTCATGTTATCCTATGTGTGGGTTCAATCCCTTTTGTTTTGTATTTTCCCCTAATCATAAGGACTCGAGGTTTTGGTAAATGGTAATAAGAATTGGGGTAACGTGAGGCTTTTTTTATTGTTCTTAAATTCTTAATTAACGTAAGACTTCCAGCATATTTGATAGTTTGATTGGTGGTGCATTATAGAGATTCAATGTTAAGGATAATAATTATAATTACTTTGAATATCCATTGGTTGGTTGTGGGATTTTGAAATCTGAAAATATTTTGTTATTTTGTTTATACATTGTAGATTTTAGACGATATATTTTAAAAAGATACTTTTAAGTCATGATTTTGTTATTTTAGACTATATTTTTGATCATTTTCTCAGAGATTCCTAAGTGTTGGTTTTGGTGTTTACAATATTTGGTATTTTGGGTTTTTCATGTTGTATGCCATTCTTGAAAATTCATTGAGAATCTTTTTAGTACTAAGAAACAAAAGTGAAACAATAGTAAAAGGAATTGTAACTAGTTTTGAAGGTTTTAATTTGTTTAGTTTAAATTAAATTTGTTAGTTTACTTTGCTAATCTGTGAATTGTGGTGATAAGTAGAGAATTGCAACCAGTTATGATATTTAAATACCAGGAAATTTCAGCAAGTTGAGATGATTAGCAGAGAATCTGTCATGCAGTCACATGAGAAAATTCAGTAATTCAAGGCTTTATATAGTACTTAACTCAATTGAGATGATTTCTTTTCAATTTATGAATGATGGAAGTATTTGTTTTGCCTAATTTATAGTGTAATGTACCAAGTTTCTTCGGTCAGTTTTCTTAATCGTCTTATACTTTTAAGGTCTATTTTGGAAGATAATTATGGGTGGAAAAAGCTTATAAATAAAGGGATTCACACATTGAAGCAGCCACAATATCGGTTTATGTCTTTAGTAAACTATGGCATTTGGTTTTGCTACATTTTGAAAGTACTACAATTTGACAGTGGGCATGATATTTTGTTTTTGTTTCAGACTTTTTAGGTATTTGGGTTACATTAGGTTTTGATTTGATTTGATTTTTTTATTCGATTTAGTTGCTCAGTATACTAAAAACTTTTGGGAGTATTTGGATTCAATTAATTTCGTGTTTGATTTTGGTTTAGTTTTAGGGTATTTATAATTGGTTTTGGATAATCAAGGTTTAGAAATCTTAAAAGCATTGGAATTAATGTGTCTAATGTTTGCTTCATCTTTATTGCCGCAATTGTGCACTTCTAGAGGACTTTTTTTTGATAATCCACTTATAGAGGACTTTATAACAGTTATTTTTCCACATAAATTTGAGAAGAGTTAGATGAATTTCTCAAAATTGGCTCTTTAAACAAAAGATGGCAGTGTATTGTGGCACAATTTTAAGCCAAAAGAAGAGTTAAACAGACCTGTTCTAATAGATGGGTTCATGCTTTGCACCCATCTCCTCTCTCTGGCATCTGCTGTTTGTATTTGTGCTCTTCCCCCATCTCCTCTTTGCAACATATACGGAAGGTTCGCATCATCTCATTGTTTCTTCTCTTATTCGAATTAGCATCTTCAATCTTCAATATATCTATGTTTTAACTTAAAATCTGATGCTTATACTTCAATTGTTTTTCTTCTTGAAATACTCTCTATGCAGTTTATGAAATACTCTTTATGCAGTTTAGAGTTTATAAAGACAAAAACCCACAGAAAAAGTAATGAGAGAGAGAGAGAGAGAGAGAGAGAGAGAGAGAGAGAGAGAGAGAGAGAAATGGTAGTAAGGCACAAAGGGAATGACATAGAGATAAATCTCAGACCACCACCACAGTTGGTCTCCAACCACTGAAAATTGAGCATTAAGTATGATTTATGTTAGGGTATTTGGTTGGATTTAGGCATTTGGGTTAGATTTGGTTTTGATTCAAGTATTTGGGTTAGAAAATTAGAATTCGTTTTGTAGTATTTGTTTTTGTTTTGGATATTAAGAATTGAATTGGCTTTGGGGCTGTTCTGTAATTAAGTTTACAATCTGCATAGTGAGGGGACGAAAGAATTCATGCTAATCATATCTTCTTTGCTGGATACCGCTTCTTTGCCTACAACAATTTGTCACTAAACATGCATTTATACTTTTATGTCTTTCTTGTAAGAGTTTTTTTTTTTTTTTTGGGGAACTTCTTATAAGAGTTAATCTGTACTTTTTCCTATTTATTTATTTATTTTGATAGGTAATAAGACTTTTATTGAAAAAAAATTGAACATCATGTTCACGATGGTGAACACTTTGAACAATGAAACAAATACAAGAAGATTAAGAGCTAAAGGAAATAGAAACTAAAAAATCAGCTACAGTAGTACAGTTCGTACACCCCCAAATACGAGCCCAAAGAAACAGAGTACGAAAAAGTAAACATTTTAAATGATCCAAAGTTCTCGCCTTGTCTTCAAAAATGCGGGCATTACGTTCTTGCTAGACTAACCACATTAAACATGCCGGAACCATGTTCCAAATGATTGAAAGATGCTTTCCAAACCAGTTTCTCTAAATAAAGAAAAAAGATTTCACTGACCTTGGCATTACCCATTGAATCCCAAACACTGCAAAAACTTCACACCATAAGGCATGAGAGAACTTACAATGAAGAAGAAGGTGGTCCATTGATTCCCCATCGCAACAACATAAGCAACACCTATTAACCAAAAACTGACCTTTCTTAATAAGGTTGTCAATGGTGAGTATCCCATCATTAGCAGTTGTTCATAAGAAGAAAGACACCCGTTTAGGCACTTTAGTACGCCATATACACTCCCAAGGAAAGGCATCAGTGGTAGGACTAGATAATAGCTTATAAAAAGAGCGCACATCAAAAACACCAGATGTAGTTAATCTCCAGACTAGCTAATCATCCCCCTCACCCCTCGGCATAGAGGAATAAATAAACTCAAAGAATGAGTAGACAATGGTTGCCTGCCAATCCTGAGGACCATGACGGAACAATAAATTCCAACTCCTACCTCCTTCTGAATTTGATACAACCAAGTCAGAGACCCATGCTTCTTTAGAAACAGAGCAATCATACATGGAAGGGAAGAGTTCCTTCAAAGGAGTAGGCCCACACCATGGGTCATGCCAAAAACTAACATAGCTATTGCCATGATCAACACAAAGATTAATTAATCTTTTAGATGACTCTTGGAAGTAGTGAATCCAACTCTTAAAATTTGTGTTTCTCCTCAAAAAAAATAAACATGTGCGCATTCTCAAGGATTGATTCATTTATGTTCAACTTGCCCAGTTTTGAAACTCATGGACATATGACAAAAATAAGGATACAGTTGAGTGTTTGGTGATAGATGATTTTATATAGTTCTTGACAATTTTTTTTTAGTTCCATTGACACTTAATAGGATGAAAAATGAAATAGTTGGGTATATTTCTAATCAATTAGCTATAGGAAAACAATGTTGATTAATTTTTTCTAGTTTAGTGGTATCATCTTAATATCTTTTTGTCAATTTTTTGTTTATAGTTTGTGAACTTTTTTTGCTAAAGATCTATATGGTAGTAGTACGTTTGGTTTATTGCTTTAGTATGAACCTGCAATTCTTTCATATGCCTTTTAATTTTACTTCCATTGCTTTAGCCTTTCCCTGTAATTAAGGCTGTGATGACACGTTAGGAAATTTTCCCACTTAAAAACCTGCCACGCTTACAATTTGAAGTTACAAAACACCGCACGTTGCACCGTTTGAGTCTTTAAATTTTAACTATTTATTGTGCAACCTACACAGTTTAAAACAGAAAACACAGTTAGATTAAAAGAGAGAGAGAGAGAGAGAGAGAGAGAGAATGAGTCGATTAGGCACAGAGAGTGGAGAGAGAAAAAAAACTGAGAAATCTGCCCTCAACTGCGTCAAGTGACAGTCCAGGCCTCTGCCATCGTCAAACCCATTCCCTCCACCGGTTAGTCTCTGTTTTTTGGTGTTTTGTTTTTTTTTTTTTGTTTTTTTTTTAATTTGGGATCAAATCTGATTTAGGTCTGGGTATTTTGACTGGATTGAATTGTATTAAGTTGTTTGGCTTAGATTTGGTTTTGAATAAGGAATTTGGATTAAGAATGGTTTTTAATATCCGTTATTTGTGTTGGATTTGGTTTTCCTTTGGGATATTTGGGTTTAATTTGTTTTGATTATATCTCTACACTTTAAAGCTTTCATTTTATTTATTCAGTTTTAAATTTTTTGTTGAAACATTTTTTCCCGTTATAATTTCGTTTCCCATGTTTCTTTTCTAGCATTGTTATCAAGTTTTTCCAGTATATACTTCTCTTTATTAGATTTTTTCCCCATATAGTTCATATATCGCAGTGATTGTGTCAATTTTATTTTTAAATTGTATTTCGTTGGTATGCACACACTTTGTAATGTAGAATGAGGTTGGCCATATTTGATCAATAGGGCTAAGATTGCAGACTTTGAATCTGAATTGGATTTTCGTTCCTATTTATTGATAACAGATGAAAACAAATACATATAAGACAGCCCTGAAATCCAAATACAGAGGAAACAAGAAGCTGAAAACAGAAAGAACAAGAAGTTGGATACAGTAGAGAAGTACAGACCACATCAGACCGTTCTCTCTCGGTTTTTCTCAGGTTTTCCTTTATTGGTGTTTTTTATTGGCTTTACTTTTGTATGCAATTTTGTTAATCAAATGGTTTGATAAAAGCGTATGTGTTCATAGTGGGTATGTGTAATTGTGTCTAAAATTGTAATTTTAAGATGGATTTGCTTGATTTTGATTGCTTGAATTTATTTGTTAAAAAGAATTTTCCACAATGATACTTTTTGGGGTTAGTTTTATTACTTCTATTTAAACTAAGTGATATTTGAATTCTGGTAGAATTTCATAGTGAGGTTGTGTTTGAAATTGTAATTTTCAATTTGGCTTGCTTGATTTTGATTGCTTGAACTTTCTTTCTTCTCTACATTCCCCCTCTCTCCCCCTCTCTCAGTACTTTATTTCCTGCAACAACAATTTTTACATACAAGTTTTACCCTATTTGCAAGCAAAGCCCCAAAGCAATAAAAACATCTGTAAGGCACATTGAAAAAAAAGAGAGATAAGTCTGAGGGCTGCCAGCATAGTTAGGCCAGCAACCACCTTCAGGCAGCATCCCACCACCGTAATACCACGTACCACAATAGTAAAGGTATTTTCTTATAAACAAAATTTTGGCATTAAATTTGATTTAGGTTTGGTTGTTATGGACTGCTTAGTTTTGATAAAGGTTTATGTGTTGTGGCCTATTAGAGAAGAACTGGTTATGAGGAGATGTAAGGAATATAGAGATTGTGGCTCATGTTGATCCTAGAAAGATGTCTTTGGTTGATTCTATTTTAAACAAGCAAAGGTAATAATTCCTTAATGATTTTCCTCTGCATAATTTGCCACATTAATTGGTTATACTGAAATTTTTCTAAGAAAATTGATTTCCATCTAGACTAGAGGGTGTCAATCAATCATAGGGTTACAAAGTATAACCCAAGTATCCAACTACAAGTTGTCTCTGTTACTCTTTGTTCATTATTGTGAACCCTATGTATTTTTCCTGCTATTCATTTTTTAATAATATTTTCTTTCTTACCTATCCAAAAAAAAAGAAAAAGTGGTCTCTGTTACCCCCAAACTGAAAGCCTAATAAAGACCCACGATACACAGGAAAATCTTACAATTCAATTGCTTCCTTCTCTACCAGATCGCTTGCTATTAGGTACGTTTCTTCTCCTCCTCCTCTTTTATCTGAATTTATTTATTTATTTAGTTTTGTTTTACCACTGATTCAAGATCAGGTATTAAGTTTAAGGATCTCTTGCTTCTATTTTTTCCCTTTTTGATTGATTTCACAGTCCCAAAAAACTTCCCACAAAATCCCCTAAGCAGAAGCCAAGGGCTGTCATTTTCAAGTGGGTATGTATTTCTTATTCGAATATCAATTGTGGGAATTATTGTTGGTTGAAGATTGGTCATAAGCATTGGTTTCTAGGATCATTTATGAGAAACCCAAATAGATTTTTTGTTGTGTTTTGTTTGATTCTTTGTTTTGTTTGATTTGTGTTGAGTTAAGGAATTGTTTTAGTTTCCCTATTAATGCTTTGGGATATTATATAAACTTCAGTTTCTTTTTTTTCTTTTTTCTTTTTTCTTTTTTTGGCTTATGAATATTGATACAGGAAAAAACTGCCAATTAATGAGGGAAAACAAGGCAAAGGTGATGTAGTAAGAAAATATGGGTGTCGTCGTAAGAAAATGTTTGCTCTACTCTCTGCCCTCTTCTACTACACTCCAATATCTAACCCAAGTATAGTTTTTTTCTTATCTTTTTTATTACCTGATTTGTTTTTAAAAAAATTTCCGGAAGTAGTTTAGGTAGTCTAATGTTGGTTCCTTAAATTTTACTTGATGTATCAATATGTTTTTGAATTGTGAATTCCATTATTCTAAATATGTCTTAGATACTGGAAATTATGGTTCCCTCAATTTTCAACACCTGTAGATTAACCAAGTTCTATTTCTCAGTTATATCTGCTTGGAGTTCAACAAAATGCCTCTAAGAGCAGCTGGTATTACTTGGCATTTTTGCATCTACGTAAGTTAAAAGCCTGTACATGTGTTGTGATAATAGTATAGATGAACTGTCATAAACTATCTGATGATTACCCACTAAGTTCTATATTTATGTCTAATATCTTAGACGTTGTTACATTCTGCTTTATGCAGATTGGGGATGTGCTGACTTGGGTTTGAAAACTGGAAATTTAATTGTTTGGACTATTTGATGTGCTTATTCCCACTCCTTTTGATTTATTTTAGGATTGTGCATTTTTGGTTTTATGCTATTTTTTAATGTTGAAATTTTCTTTATAAATAGATATAAATCATGTTAGATGTCAAAACTCATGTGCACATTAGTCCTCAAACCTCAATTGGTTGCAGCTTAACTGTAATGAGGAGGTGGCAAGTCAGTTGGTTTACATGGTTTCTGCAATTGATAGATCATGACCCAATTTGCATATAAGCATGCAACAATGGACTTCGGATTTCACCTGAGGCAGTTCGGTTTATTAATATAGCACTTCATTGCAACATATTTGGATTTAGAAAAACGCAAGGGTGTTTAGTGGCAAAGTATTATAAGAGGAGGCTATGCTGTATTTGTTCAATTGTAACGTGTTTAGTTTGTCATGGGCATAATTTTTAGGTGGATTCATGTTATAGTCATTTTTATACTATTTTATCAAAAAGTTTTTCTCTTTCCTAGTTTCTGTTTTCTTTTCATATTAAGTCATGTTTTCTCTTTATAATGTTAGGTCAAGTTTCTGTTTTCTCTTTTCATATTAAGTCAAGTTTCTGGAGCTTTGTTTTTATAACTTTTGGCTTGTCTTGGGTTATATCTAGATCGATTCCAGACTTGCTTTTTGGTTGGTGGAATTGGCTGGGGAAGCATTCGTCTCAAATTTGGAACTTAGTCCCGTTGTGCATCCTATGGTGTATTTGGAAGGAACGGAATCGGATGACTTTTGAGGATTTGGATAGTTCCGGTGATCAGATGTTTGCTTCTTTTAGTGGAACTCTTTTTGATTGGTCTCGGGCTTGGGGACTCACGTCTAGTGATTCCCTTTCTTCTTTTCTTTGCTCCCTTTCTCTGTTGTAATTTTTCTGTTGTTTGGTTCTCTATTGTGTTTGTTCTTTGTTCTCTTTTTCTTCTACTTTCTAGGCTTGCTCTATGTTATTCATGCATAGAGCAGTCTTTCATATATATATCATTCTTACTTATCAAAAAAAAAAAAAAAAAGGCAAGTTAAATTCTACTACAAGTCTCTAATATGCCAATAGACCTTCGCATCGCTATGCTTTTTGTTATTGCTCTTTGGAATCATCATTTAACTTTGCCTTGACGTAAAAAATTACATTACATCATACAAAAATACAATTCATCTGTAAATCAGTTTGTGTAATATAAATTTTAGGTTATTTATGATGGATAAGATTTAAAACTGTAGCGGTCATTGATCTGGGCATAGAACAGAGCCTTGAAGTTGAGTGGTTATTATATGTCTTCAATTAGGTTTTCTATCAATTTATGGATTTCAATTCCTAACCCATTTTCCTCTCTATTTTTTTGTTGAAGTCAAAGAAGAAGAAAAATTGAAGAAGGAAAAATAGCAACTACAGAATTCAATTTAATTTTCAGTTTTTGTTTTCCCTCCTACCTGTTCTACTATTTTTAAAGAGGGATTGAAATTGTGGAACTTTGAAATTTGAAAGTGTAATGTTCTTTATACAAAGTTGATTATTTCATAGATTTTAGTCAATATTTCACCCTTTCTGCATAATTACCAGGGTTAGCTACTTTAAACTTTTATTTTAATGGTAGACAATTGTAGAAAATGTATTTTGTTGTTGTAATTTTATGGTTGCTGGTGGGTGAATTTTCAATAATAAAACAATGAATGTGATTGCTAATAAGTTGACAGGTTTTTAGTGGTATCATCTTAATATCTTTTGGTTAATTTTTTGTTTATAGTTTGTGAAATTTCTATTGCTATGACAGCCTTGCAGCTATTCTTTAATGATAACTTCATATTATCCAACCAACTGATGTGAATGCTTTTAGGGTGTGTGTGTTGATCATTCTTATGTTTGGTTAATTGTTTTACCAAGAAGCTACAATTAAATAATGTGCCAAGAAAAAGACATATTTTAAAACTTGAAAAAAGCAAAGTCACCATCAATTATTGTTCTTATTATCACAATTTGTTTGTCACTGATGAATAATTATTTGAGGATTTACAGACAGTTCAGCCTACCTCAACTAACATACATAGATGGTTACAAATTAAAGAATGACAATATATACTACCTTTTCTAAAAAAAAATTTCCTTACATCTTTCCTTTTCCCCCTTTTATGTACCAACTTTAGGCCCATACTTTTGGGTGAGAGAAGTTCCGGGGCAATGCAAGATGGACTCAAGGGACTCCTTGGGCTGACACTTAATTGAGATGGTCGGTACAAGTCATATCCCATGAGGAAGTACTCCAATGGTATTAACATATCATGGAGCTGCTCCTCTGTCGCCATTGACCCTCATGCCTGAACCTGTATGTCCCTATATTCATAACAGCTTAATGTATATAGTTTTAGGTATTGGACACTATATGCTTAAATATACTACGTTATTAAAGTTTGAATATATGTAGTAGAAGTATGATAAGTTTATGTTAGATGCAAAGTTCATTAATATGTAAAACAATCCTGCGCATTGCGCGGGTTAAACACTAGTATGTATAAAAGCAGACCTCATGCGAGAGAGCATGAGGTTCCGCCATGTGGCACACTCTATGAAGAAAATTGAAATACCCTTTAAGCCATATTAGAGATAAGAACGAATTAAAAAGTGAAGACTCTTTATTTCCTTTGGTTCAATGTTTCAAGACTAATTTTTGTTACATTTTTTATTCAAAGTTTTAAAACTACTATTTATTTCATTTGGTTCAATGTTTTAAGATTTTCCATCTCTCACATACACAAAAAACACTTTGCATTTCCATTTATCCTTATTCATTTTTGCTCTTTTATATACACATGTCCATAGCCTTTTATATCATCCTATCTCAAATACACTTACACAAAAAATGATGTCATTTAGTTTCAATCTTTCAATGACACATAACTCCAACGTTGTAGTATCATTTGATTGTAACCCGTATGAGTAGGCTATAACCAAGGAAGGGAGCTTGCGTTTTTTATTCAGTGAAGGTAGCTTACGGTTTTGATGTTGAAGTCAGACATTGTAGATTTTGTGAAGGTTATGATTCGCTTAGAGTTTTTGGGTGTTTGAGATTTTGGTTTGGGAAAAGTATAAATGTATTTTATTTTTGAACTAAAGAAAAAGAAAAAGAAACATTCTAATTGATTATTTATGAAGTTAGCTTCTTTTTTTAATTTTGTGTTACAATTCATAATTTGTAGGTTTCTTTGTATGTAGCCATAGTGGTAAAAAAAAAAAAAAATTTGATGGTGACTTAAAAGTATTTTTTCGCTTTTTTTTAAAGGATACAGAAGCCCAACTAAAGCCAATTGAATTTTGATAAATGAATGTGTTTTTAGCAAATTTCTTTTTGTTTAATCACGTTCTATTTATATTGATACTTACAAGTGATTTTCTTAATTCCATTGAGATAATTAATTGGGTGTTTATGATCAAAGTCGCCATATTTGGTTGTGAGAATAGTGATTAAGAAAGTGTTTGGTAGGTTGCTTAAATTAATGTAATTTTAGGATATAAAAGTATTTTATATTTTAAATTCTTATTTGTAGATTTCAAAATCATTTTCTCAGTTTGAAAAATAAAATTTGCTTTTAACAGTAAATATTATAATATATTATAACCTTATAATGTTATACAATTTTTTAAAATAAATTATGAATTAAAAAAAAATCAAATTTCAAAGTATTTAACAATATTGTAGGCAAACATAAATATTATACAACAAAATAAGTATTAAGTATTATATGTAGATTTTAATATACATAAAAATGATTTCAAATGAAATTATAAAGTAGTCCGCGTATCGCGTGAGATATCATCTAGAATATATAAAATCGAAACCTTTGAAGCTTCCACAATTTTTCACGTCAGCACAATATTTAAAAAATAAAATTAAAAATTAAAAACTCTTTTCACTTAAAAAAAAAAAAAACCGGATACTTATCTTAAAAAAAAAAAAAAAACCAAAACAAAAACAAAACAAAACCTAGCTTAACCCGACTCCTCTCTTTCAAACCTTACGCTTTCAAATTTCAGATTCTCTCTCTTCCCTTCCGATTCTGCTTTTCCTTCTCCTTCGACAAGTTCAGCCGTTCTCTCTTTCTTTCTTAAAACCAAAAACGGTTCAGTTCTTTTTCCGTCACTGGCAGAGAGAGAAAGAGATCTGAGGGCTGCCACCATGTCAAACCATGACCCCACCTTCAACCTAGTCTCCACCCATATACCGCCGGAACCGCTACAGTGTAGGTATTTTTAGACAAGAAAAATTGGTGTTAAATATGATTCAAGTTTTGTTATTTTGGGTTGAGTGTCTTATTGGGTTGATGGTCTTTAATTTAGGCATATGGGTTATTGGTTTTAATTACAAATGAAAAGAAGGTGAGAATGGGTTTTTTCAGTATTGGTTTCTTTTGAATTGTATGTACCAGTTGATTTTTCTGATTGATTTTGTTGAATTTTGGTCTGTGTATGTGATTCAAATTTGAGAAAATTTTTAGTTGAAATTTCAGATACAGTAGGTTTGGATAGATTAGTGGTTGATTAGAGTTTAAATTTCGTGTTTTTGATGACCAAGTTTATGGATACCCAGATTTGTTTTTATTTTTTATGGATGACCAAGTTTGTGATTTTTTAGGGATATTTCTGGGTTTTGCATGTTGGTTTGTATTACTTGATGGATGCAATCAGGCTGAGACAGACAGGTTTTGCTGTTGACAGCTTAGGTGACATGGGGGAGGCATTGCTTACTTGAGTGGCAGTGCTTCTGCTCTGTCCCTGTGTAGATACTATTTCATGTGATGGAGATCAATAATGATTATTCTAATGAAGCCACAAATGTCATTGCAGAAAGTTTTATTAATTTTGAATAATACAGCTTTTCAAGTAGTCATGGGTTATGCGCCTGGCTTCATTTTGATCTAGGGGTTCCGATTCAAGAGTACATGCGTTTGTAATTTGTTAAGTTAATAATTCTTTGGTAGAAAATGTTATCTTGAGTTATAACATGTGAAGAAGAAAAACCACTATACTTCACTGCATTCAAAACTGAATCAATATATTTCAGAAAACTTGCAGATACAAAGGCATCATGTCTGCGTCCGAGTCAATTGGAAACAACACTCAGAAAAAGCTTATAAAAATAGATATCAGTTCAGACACTGTGTGTCCATGATGCTTTGTGGGCAAAAAAAATCTTGACAAAGCTATAGCTGCATTTAAGGATCACTATGACTTTGAGGTTTGCTCTCTCTCTCTCTCTCTCTCTCTCTCTCTCTCTCTCTCTGTTTGCGCGTGCACGCATGTTTGTGTTCCCACTCTTATCTTTTATCAACTACATTTGCAGATTAGATGGCATCCATTTCAACTTAATCCTTCTGCCCCAAAAGAAGGCATCAATAGGAAAGAGTATTACAGGAATAAGTTTGGATCTCAAACTGAGAGGATAGAAGCTCGGATGTCAGAGGTTTTCCAAAAATTCTCTGAATCACTTATATACTTATCATTGATTTGTTTGCATTAAGTTTGATTTGGCTGGTCATTGTATGCAATAAATAATTATGAATGCTTTGCAAATTTTCAGGTTTTTAGGGGCCATGGATTGGAATATAACCTTTCAGGACTCACGTAAGCATAAAAACAGTTTTAAATATATGGATAACTTTATATAGGTGAGGAAGCTATGAAGCGACCTTAATCTATTGGAGATTCCACTAACATTGTCTTAAATGCACAGAGAAATACTCTAGACAACCACAGGCTTATGCATTTCGCTGGGCAACGGGGTCTTGATAAGCAACATAATCTTATGGAGGTGCTCTCTCTTGGCTACTTCACTCAGGCAAAATTTATTGGTGACAAGTAAGTTGGGCTGTAACGTTTGATCTTTATATTTTCTAAATGTTTAGGCTGTTTGCATAGATTTTATTTTCCTGTAAACAATTCTTAAAATTATTTTTCTTATAGATTGATGTTTTGTTTAACATGAATACCATGTAGAATGCACCCCTCCTCCAAAAAATAAAAATAAATTCTTTCAAAGATCATGAGTTATTAGAGACTAAACAACTGGACAGATCTTCATTTTGACTGTAGCTCCACATGTTCAACTCACTTATCAAAATAAAATTGGAGGAAATTTATTGCTTTCTAGAACCAAAATTTCTGCAATTATTGACCATTCTACTTTAGTTTGACATGGCACTAGCAGTCAACTAAAACTGCTGGTCCCCAGCAGTTTGTGCAAAGAGTTGCTTCTTTGCATAAAATATAGATTAAAGCTTCTTAGATTGTGGAAGAATCTATTGCAGAGAGATTAATTGAATCATAATGGTCTCTAAGGCTATCAATTTGAAAGTTTAAGGGAAAATGATAAGTAGGTTTGATTTTTTAATGATTAGAGTTTTGAACATAATGGTTTCTTCTATTAATGTTTCTTGAATGTTGGCTGAAAATTGGATTCCTATGGCTAGATTGCTGAATAAATATATTGCTTGAAATTCATATAGATTGTCAGATTGATCGCTGCTCATTCTCTCTCAATCGCGCGCTATAGTCCACCCCCTTAATCTTTGCCTTTTATCAACGCCACCACCAAGGTTTGCTACTTTCCTCTAATTTTTTTTTTTTTTTTTTATTTTAATTTTTCTAGCCTACTTATGTATAAAATATATGATAGTTGGCCATCACGAAACCTTCTTGAAGGTTGTCCAAAAACGGTTTCACTATTGGGTCTATGAATCTCTGTCAAAACTATTGAAAAAAGATGGAACTTTTCAATAAAATATTATTGGCCTTCTCTTTAAATATTGTTGCAGCAAAGGACTGAGCACACATGCTGCTGATACAGTCAACTTCCAAGGAATGATTTATAATTTATTGGTGAATCTGTCAAATATCAGCAAAATTTTCACAATCACTAAATCAGTTTTGCTTCCGACCATTATGTATAACATTTTATCCTTCAAAATAGTCAGCATTCATCATTAAGTTTACTTCCAATCAACAAAAAAGTTCGTACATACCTCATTATGAGACATCCATAGGAAACATGGATTAGTAGAACTCCCGTTTATTGCTATGAAAATGGACAAATTTTTTTTCAGTAGAACATCTTTGTCCAAGTTTTACTTGAGTGTACAATTTGAAAAATATTACTTTTGTTAGGTGCTTGAAGAAGTCATCCTTCCTGTGCAAATAGAAAATCTGAATGGAATAGAATTTGTTTTCCAAATACAACTCAAATGAATGTAGTAGCAACTTATCAAGTGAACAAGGTGGTGATTCTTCAAAGTTTCAAAAAGTTGATGTTCAAATCAATGTGCAACTCACACCGTCTGTACTCAAGGAAAACAAAAGTACATATTCAGTGACTATTACAAAGCAACAAAAGAAGAAGATACAAAAAACACTTTTTAAAGTTTTTTTTTTTTTTTTTTTTTTTTTTTCAATTTATTTGAAATATTGATTAAGTAGTTCTTTAAATTTTTGTTTCATACATTTTATGGATAATTGAGGATGTTAAAGATTTAATTCTTCATTTTATTTTAAACTTAAGTTTGATTTCTATTTTTCATTACGTAATTTAATGTTTCATATCAAAGATAAGAAACTATAAGACTGGAATTCTAATGTACAATCAAAGAGGAAGAGAAAAAGAACAGTTTATATCTTTATACACAATAGCTTTCTCGTGCATTAAATTTTTTTTTTAAAAAAATATCCTACTAACTGTTTAGCACCGACCTACAAAGTTCAATTTAATTATTATTTTATATTTCATAGTCTTTAGGTTCTCAACAGTTTCATGCTGCTCAGCATAATGCCTTCTATTCTAATTCTAATCAAGGTGGAAGAAATAGTTCTGGAGGAAGGAACAATAATCAGACCTACAAAGTTCAATTTAATTATTATTTTATATTTCATAGTCCTATTTCTATTAGACATAAGTTCAATTTAATTATTATTTCATGGTCCTATTTCTATTAGACTTCAACTCTGATAGGATAATTTACTTTCAACTAGAACTCTACTAATTGTTCAGCACCGACCTACACACTCCTATAAATAAGCACCCGGCCCTATTCTTTGTTGTTGGTGTCATCTTTTTATCCCGTTGGGGATTGAATATAATCCACATAAAAAGTAAAGTATAGACTTCAAAATAATATTAAAATTAATGAATATTATTTTATTATTGGAGAAAAAATATTAATGCATATTCTAGTTATTTTTGGATTGGTCAAAACAAATAAATGTTTTTTAATTAATAGGATGGAGTCATCAATTACGCTTATTGAACTTGATTAATAATATGTTAGGCATAGTAGCAAAAAAAAAAATAAATAAATGCTAGGCTTGCTAGCTCTACTAATTTATTCAAGTTGATTAGTCTTAATATAAATATAAATTATGGTCAATTAGGTCCAAGGGGTAGGAGAATTGAGTGGAGACCATCCTGATAGTTGGGTTCTTTTCTTCTTCCTCCTTGTAAGCACCAACTAATTGAGTCACTTGTCTGTATTATTTATCAATTACCTCAATCAACAATTGAATCTCTCATTATTCCTTCCTTGAAGATTGATTGTGCTGAATTATAAAAGTTCATCATTTAATTGGTTGACTCATATGCACTCTTTATCAATTTCTCAATTAACATCTCAGTTGTTGTCACTTTTACCCATGTTATTTTAGGCCTCACCCTGTGTTCCTTTTCATTCTCCAACTTGAATTGAATAATTTTTTTTTTTTTAATACAATTATCAATTTCCATTGCGCATGACTAAACCATCTTAAATTTCTCCCATATTTTCAAAAATACAAACTAAATCTACCAAACAAATGACTTCATTTGACATAGTAAACCATATTAACCTCTCTTTTATCTTTTTCAACACAAGCCATCTGTACCCTTAAACAAACAACTTCAGTCCCAGTTTTATATTTTCAAACATCCTTATTAAGTCTCTCTACAATAATTTTCTATTGTAAATTTCAGTTAAATCAATTGATAAAGTTGTATATTATCGACTGAGAAATTTGGGTTCAAATCCTATCTTAACCTCATGATTAAAGAGTAATCATTATAGAGAGAACACACATAAATTACACACACACACACATACTCAATTGGAATATATTTAGTCCAACTTACATTTTTTTCATCCTAAACTATCACTTCGATTCCATTTAACCCCCTTAACTATTGAGTGCACAATTAATCTCCCAAATTATGACTCTATTTCAATGTTTTTCCTACAATTTCTTTTGATGTTAAGTGTGATAGAGTTTAGCATTTAAATACCAATTTATCCCTTTCTACAAAACATACCATTGTGAGTAAATTGATCTTCTAATATTAAATTTTGTTAGAATTAATATCAAAATATAGGTCATAAAGTATTTTTGAAATTGGAAGGTCGATCGAGTATTCCAATAATTTAGTAGGTAAAGTGTGATTGGGGTTCATAATTTAGAAGGAAAAGTGCAATTTCTCCTAATTCTTATAATTCATTTTATAAAAATGTTAAATTAGCCTCTTCATTCTTAAAAAAAGAAATTAAAAAAAAAAAGGAGAGAGAATGCATGGGTAAGAGAGTAGGGATATACCAAAGAGGGAGACAAGAATCTCTCTCTTTCACTCTGTAGGAGAGCTCTTTTCCTTCTTCTTCTTCTTCCTACTTCACTTTTCCTCTTTTCCAAACAAAGAATCAAACTCCAAAGCTCTCTTCATTACCTCATTTTATTCCAAAACCCCACAATTCTCAAGCTTTTTCAATTTTATATTTGACCCTTTAAAAAAAAAAACATGAAAAACAAAAGTAGGAAAAAAAAAAAAATTTGTAAAATAAAAATAGTAGACTTTGTCTCTAACCAATAGTACTAGGCAGCAGTTGATGTCTCAAATACAAAACATAGTATGCAGAGAAAATCGTTGCCGTGCTTTAATCTCCTCCTCTCTCATCTCCTTCGTTGCTCCTTTGATCATCAAAAACACTCATTATCACTCCTTTCGTCTTGTAAAGCTCTCACAGTTTTTACTGTTGAACCCTTCCTCTGATCATCACAGTCAATGTCAAAGTTGCAGCTCTAGTAGCTCTAAACTGGGTTCCTCTTCATTCTTTGGTCCTCATTTTCAATCATCTAAATGGTTCGTTTTGTTGGGCTTGGTTTCCTTGGACAACAACAACAAGCTTCATTGTCACCACTATTCCTCTCATTGCAGTAAAGTTCTTTACTCTCTTTCTCTATGTGTGTGTTGAAAACTTGAAATTTTATTGTTTTTGAAAATTTTATTGATTTTAGGTGGTGGTGGCAGGATTTTTTATGAGGGAAAAGCAAGTGCCGAAGATTGAAATCCGGGATGAACTGTGAAAAAAACCAGAGAGAAAAGGTTGAAGAAACTGAAAAATGTTATTGCTAATCACCAATTTCTGGTGTGCAAAGTTGTTACAAATGATTAGCAACTACTCTTTATATATACACAAAAACAGAGACTAGCCTTTCTCGCCTAAAATAACTAACTAACAAACTTATCATTACAACAAATCAGATTTTGACATTTGGCTTCTCCATTGCTTGATAGCTGTCTCCAATTTCCTTTTTCCTTCTTTCCTTGACATGTGGACTACCTTTATCTCTTTCTGTTACTTTCTTCATTGCCTTGCACATGCTACTGTTATTTCCTTCTTCAATTTTAACGCTCCCCCTCAAGTTGTGAGCTGTAAGATCAGTGACTTGAAGTAGAGCATTAGTCTGCAATTGTTTTGGCATAAAAACATCCTTTAGGCCCAATTTTCCTATTAGTCTTGTGAAAGAATTAAAGCCTAAAGCTTTAGTAAAAATATTAGCTACTTGAGCATTTGTGGCCACATGAAAAGTCTTGATCATTCCTTCCAAAATCTTGTCTCGAACCAGATGGCAATCAACTTCAATATGTTTAGTCCTCTCATGGAAGACTAGATTAGCAGCTATGTATAATGATGCTTGATTGTCACAGAACAACATAGCTAGTTTGGGGTGTTCAATCTTCAAGTCCTTGAGAAATTGAAGTACCCAAGTAATTTCACATGCTACACTAGCCATTGCTCTATACTCGGTTTCAGTTGAGGATCTTGAGACCACCATTTGTTTCTTTGATCTCCATGATATTAGAGATTCTCCTAAATAGACTGCATAACCTGTCAAAGATCTTCTTGTATCAGGGCATCTAGCCCAATCTGCATCACAAAATTACTTAATGTGCAAATTAGAATTTCTTGAGAATAAGAGTCCCTTTCCTGGTGACCCTTTGATATACTGAAGAACTCTATAAGCTGCAAGCAGATGAGGCTTCCTTGGCTTTGAAATGAACTGACTTAACCTATGCACAACATAGGTAATGTTAGGTCTTGTCAAGGTTAGGTATAATAATCTTCCAATTAGCCTTCTGAATTGCCCAAGATCTGCAAGTAACTTCCCTTCATACTTTGAAAGCCTTAAATTTTGTTCCATAAGAAATTTGACTAGTTTCGAACCAATGAAACTAGTATCTTTCAAAATTTCAAGAGCATACTTCCTTTGATTCAAGCTTATACCCTCATCAGTTCTTGCTACTTCAAGGCCTAAAAGGTACCTTAATGAACCAAGGTCTTTTAATCCAAACATGTCATCAAGCACCTTCTTTAAACTGTCAACACAGGCAGGATTGTTTCCTGTAAGTAATATGTTATCAACATATACTAAGAGCACTGTGGAAGAAGATCCTTGAGTGTGAGTGAACAATGAATAATCATATTTTAATTGAACAAATCCCATTTGGAGAATGGTCTTTGAAAATTTCTCAAACCATTTCCTTGATGCTTATTTAAGACCATAAAGACTCTTGTTTAATTTGCAAACAGTGTTCTCCCCCTTGCTGTGAAAACCAGGTGGTAACTACATATAAATATCATCAACCAAATCACCATGCAAGAAAGCATTATTAACATCCATTTGATGAAGAAACCACCCTTTCATAGCAGCCAAAGAAAGCACAATCCTGACAGACACAAATTTAGCCACAAGGGAAAATGTTTTTGATAGTTTTTAGACCCCTTAAAATACAATTGGATTAACCTAGTTAATTAGCCAAGTTATTACTTAGTCCAAATTTCAGATCTAGGTTATCACAATCAAATAATCATATCATGCAAAGTAGCGGAAAGATAAATAAGACAATGATATGATCACTTAGGAAACCAAACCGGTAAAAACCTAGGGAGGATTTAACATAGCTATCCTCAAGGTAAACCTGAATCCACTATGAAAGAATCGAAGTTGTTCAATAGGACTTAGACCACTAACATCTTATTACTACCCACTAGTAGAAACTTACTGACATGATCACGTAAAAGTTTCGAGACCACGAACTCTTTCTTTCTTGGATTCTCCAGCAAGTACAAGCACACCCGCTTGTGTTTCTTTAAGTTCTTATGGCAGCAACTGAATGATCATCAAGTTCTTAAACGAATCTCCTTCTTGATAATCCTAAGCTTGTGTAAAGGAAAGTTCCTCACAGATCTCACAAGAGATTCACACAAACAGCAATATGAGCAACCACAAAAACGTGGCTAGGGTTTGCCTTATATACCTAGGGCAAAATATAAAACCCTAAACGTTTTAATGAGCTAGGGCTGAGTTGGAATTCTGCAGAAAAAACGCATCTGACCCGATGTTCGATTGATCGAGCCTAAGCTTCGATCGATTGAGCCAGGCCAAAATGCACAATAACTTCTGCATCAGCTCGATTCCAACTTTACATAAAAGACACAATTTTGAGCAAGTCTAAATACGACTAAACATCTTGTTTTGATCATGATTTGCCAACAATACACATTAGAGTTCTAAATACATAATTTCCTAAGTATTTAGAACCTAACAAACTCCCCATTTTGCAATCCGTGACAAAACACAACTAACAGCTCAAAGTTTACAAAGAAAAGCCCTTTATAAAAATGCTCATAAAAACAAATCCAATCCTAACTACTATTCATCAGTTGCAAGTGTATACAGCAGTTCAATTGAATCAACCTGTATATTTCCTGAAACACTTAAACAAAAAGCATAACCACATGTGTGGAAAATACAAGTAAACAAAATAAATTCTTGATTTCAACCAACGCACAATAAAGACATATATCAATGAATAACTCATAAATATAAATCAATAAGCAGTTAAAACAAGAAACATATAAAACAATAAAAGTATCTCCCCTTAACATGAATAAACAAGAGCTAAAAAGGTAAATACAAAGTGAAGCACCTAGATACAATCTAATCTCTACAAGCTCTAACAAAAAAAAAAAAAAAAAAAAATGCTCTCCCCCTGAAAACAAAAAACTCTACAAGTGCTCAAATCCAAAAGTACTCCCCCTTTTTGTGACGGAATGCCAAAGGGCAATTAAAATCCATCATCAAAAGGAGGTGGCGGTGAGGATCGGCGAAACTGTGCCAACTCCGTGCGCAAAGCACGAATCTCATCAAGCATGTCCACCAAAATCTGTCCATGAGCCGCCTGAACGGTCAAGACATGATCCAACGTACGTTGAATGTCTGAATCATCTGAAGTAGTCGGTGGAGGAACATCTGCATCAGCAGCAGCAGCACCAGACGCCTTAGCCGTATCAGCACTTGTAGAAGAGGGAGAAGGGGGAACAGCACCAGATGACTCTCCTCGAGGACGCGTAGAGCCAACTCTCAAGTGAGCAGCCCTCTGCCTAAGGAAGGTGGCACCTATGGGAGCAATGACATGCACGGGCTCACCGGCAGGGAAATCGGCTAAACCAAGAAACAACAAAATCCTATGAATGAAAATAGGATGGATAAGAGCATGAGCAACAGCAGAACTCCTATAAACTTCGTTCAAAAAACAAAGAAACAAATGAGGAAAGCTGATAGACGCACCAGAAACAAAAGCGTATAGAAACACACATCGCTCAAGAGAGATGGTGTGAAGATGAGAAATAGGCCACAAAGAATGACACGTTATCCTAAAGAAAAGATAAGAAGTCTTAGAAAGCTTAGCAGACGTGATCCGAGGATTAGAACCCCAGTGGATAGAAGACCCAGTGATGTATGACATGACGGTATCAAGGGATGGAGACTCCTCATAAGGATAGACAGGCTGCCTAATGACTGGAACCCCAAGAGCTTCAGCCACTATCCTAGGGGTAATGGTGAACTCAACATCTCGTATCCAACTCCTAACAAGGGTGTTGAAATCATAGATGTGACAAGAGAGATTTGAGAAGAACTCTCTAATCAGGGCAGTCGGGGGTGGATGATCTACCTCTAACAAGGACAACCAACCTCTACGCTCAAGGTTCGCCCTAATGGCCGGATCAACCTCATCTAAAACAACAGACCACTTAGCCCAAATCTTTCTCTTACAATTCAATTTCTCATAGGCCTCTCTGCATTTGTCATTCCTAAACAACTCACTCCTAGAGGGAGACTCAGAGGAAGTGGAGAGTGTCCTATGGGCTCTAGTCTTCCTAGGCATAGTGTTAGGATAAGGACAAAGACATGAAAAACCAAAAAGATTAGAAAAAAGAAAAACCAAGGGCAGACTGCAAGTTAGCACATAAAAAAATATAGAACAAAAATCTATATGATGCATGAACAGTTAAATGTCATGATGCATGCTCTAATGCAGTGAAACGAAGCTCAATTTAAGTTCAAATTCACAAAATTGGCTTGAGCATAGAGTTTCTAACAAAAACCCCAAAATTGAAAAAACCACTTGTTCGATTTTAGAAAAAAATTGACCAATTGATCATCACACAAGTTAGAACATAGATTATAATGATCAATTACATCAATTCAACAAGCCAATTTCATCAATTAAACCAAAGTTGAACAAAATCCCCAATTCGGGTAAATACAAGCCCTAGAAATTTCAATTTCTCACAAAACACCAAAATGTTCAAATTAAGCATCAAAGATCATGTTTACAACAACATAGAAACAAAACCCAATGATCAATTTCAGAGAAAAAGGCTTGATTCATCAAAAATCCCAATTTTGAATAGGTCCGAAATTCTCAACAAAATGCATGAATTTATGCATGAAATTATGAAATAAAATGCAAAAGGAAGGGTAAAATGGACTTACTGGCTTAGAGAGATGAAAACCTTACAAAAATTTAGGAGGAAAACGACAAAAATTTGATGTGGAGCCTAGTTCGAATCGAAGAGAGAGAGAAAAGTTTGAAAACTTTTGAAAAAGGTGATTTGAAAAAGTCAAGATCAGATCTTTTAAAACCTGATTCACGATTTTCGATTGATCGAAAATCAGTTTCGATTGATCAAAACAGACAGAGGCTCACTTAAATTTTTAATCGCAATTTCGATTGATCGAAATACAGCATCGATCGATCGAAATTTTGGAAAAAACACAGTTTTGAAAAACAGCTCAGTTTTGTACATAAACTCCTCCAAGCATTGAAAAATATGAATAAAATACATGAGTATGAGATGCAAAGTTTTTCAAAAACACAAGTTTTAAACCCAGTTTTCCCAAAATTAAGATTTTCACACATTCTCCCTTTAAAATCTCAAGCAACAAATTTGTTTTGCATAAAACGCAAGGTATTTTCAAACTTGATTGGTCAAACCAAAAACACACACAATAACATGTACACAGTTTAGCAAAGAGTAACTTGTGTAGTGTGTGCAGCTAGCAAAAGCTTGAGAAACATGTGAGGTGATATGTGTATAGAAATCAAACACAAAGTCTACAAAATTCATCACATAGAATTTGAAAGAGACTAACACCTAAAGAGTTACATCATATAATTCTCACATCTCCTAGATCATAAGTTTGCAATCATGTAAGTTTCTTGATTTTGCCTCATATTGTACACACAAATTTTAGTTGTTCAGAAACTTATTAAAAAAGTCGGGATAATGTACACACCAATTTTATTTATTTGATTTAGCTTTAAATCCAATAATGTACACACCAATTTTAAGCATTTAAACCGATGCTACATCTTATGTTCTTTTTGTGCATGTGCTACACTTTCTTGAGCACAGAATCTTACGATATGCATTAAGGTGTTCATGATTGGCTAGTGAACAGTGGTGAGATGGTTATTTATGCCTTTCTCAGAAGGATCAAGTCCAACAGTAAAAAACATGTGACTTCAAGATCAAGACAATGTGATCAACACTATAAACATCTTTGCCACACAACATGCACTACTAAGCTTTAACTAGTAAAGTGCAATAAATAAGCTCATCAAAGCTAAATAGGGTACACAAGACATGTTATGTGAAAATACATTGACCAACCTTGTTTTCAAAAACCAAGCAAGTAATACAAAACACAATTTGCTTCCTTTTCCTTTTTTTTTTTTTTTTGAAAAGAAGAAACAAAAACAGTCCTAGAATGTAATGCATGAATGTTATGCAATGCAAGTCCTAGAAACAAAAAGAAAACAAAAACCAAAGAACAAAGGTCACAAAGAGTAGAGTAATGAAGCACAAGGACCATGTCAGAAAGACTCAATTAGATTGAGCGTTTTGCATCCAAAACTTTTTAGATGCACCTCGAGCATTGGAGTTCTTATTCACATGAGAATGATTACCAACTCCAAGATTGGAATAAAGGTTTAGAGCCTTTACCAATTCACCAATAAACACCATAGGATCTTGTGCTTGAGGCACAGGTACTTTTGGTTTATTTGCTCTCTTAACAGCTTGCAGCTTGTAACAGTTTGGACGAATGTGTCCAGATTTTCCACAGAAGTGACAAACCCAGGCAGGCTTATCATGTGTCTTGTCCTTAGAAAGGGTAGTCTTTTTAGGTTTGGACTCTTTAAGATCAACCCTAATCTTCCTAGGAGGTGTAACTTCTAAGGGTTTGACAATTTCACTCACAACCTCACTCACAAGGGGTTCAGAAGAAGATGAAGGAACAAAGATAGTGGAATTGGGTGCAGACACATTTATACTTTCAACAAAACCTAATCCAGATTTGTCAGAAGGAGATTTTTGAACACTCAGCATATGATCAAGTTTAGAACTAGCAGATCTAGCAATAGATAAATCAAGTTTCAAATTCTTAACTTTATCAAGCAAAAGCCTATTCTCAGTTTTCATATTGTTCAAAAGTTCATTAGCATCAAACAATTTTACAAGCAAATTATTCTTATCAAGCTCAAGAGATGCAATTTTCTTCAAGCCTAATTCAACATTCATGGCATCTTTTGCAGCAACCTTGCAAAGTTTATTGTAGGCTTCTTGAAAATCTGCATCCTCAGAGAGTTCTCCATCAGAAGGGTTCTCTTCAGCAGATACACTTTCATTGACTACAGCAGTAGCAGTGAAAGTAATGAAGTTTCCATCCTCGTCACAACCAGACTCATCATCAGAAACATCATCATCACTAAGGGTTACAGCCATAGCCTTACCCTTAGACTTCAAGTAAGTAGGACATTCAGATTTCATGTGACCATACCCTTGACATCCAAAACATTGGGGACCCATAAAATTATTAGAAGATTGACCTACTTTTTCTCTAGGTTTATCAGTGTTGTTAACCTTAGTGGGATCGTTCTTCCTAAAGTTTCTAGGTTCAGCAGTGTTGTTATCTCTTGCCCTTCTGTTATTATTTCTAAGAAAGTTCCTAAAATTCTTGGCAAGGTAAGCAATCTCTGTAGCAGAGAGCTCATCATCAAATTCACTAACATCAACACCATCAACAGACTTTAGAGCCATTGATTTGGATTTGCTAGTCTTAGGTAGGTCCAATTCATAGGATTGAAGAGATCCTACAAGTTCATCAACTGGGATGGAATCCACGTCCTTGCTCTCAGTAATGGCAGTCACTTTGGGTCTAAAACTTTCAGTCAAAGATCTAAGTATCTTCCTAACAATTTTAGGTTGATCATGGATTTCACCCAAAGTTATAAGCAGAATTAACAATATCATTAAGTTTAGCATAGAATTCATCAAAAGATTCATCATCAGACATCCTAATGCTTTCAAATTTAGAAATTAATTGCTGCAATTTATTGATTTTGACAGCCTTTGTGCATTCATGCACAATCTGGAGGATATTCCAAGTAGTATGAGCAACCTCAACATTAGAGATTCTTTTAAATTTCTCCATAGAAACAGCGTTAAAGATAGCATTCATAACTTTGCTACTAAATGCGGCTGCTTCTTTTTAAGAAGTTTGCCATTCACTAACAGGAGTAGTGGGCTTCTCCCATCCGTATTAAACGGAGTTTCAGACTCTCTCATCAATTAATTTCAGGAATGCTTTCATCCTTACTTTCCAATAAGCATAATTATTCCCATCAAAATGAGGAGGAATAACAAGAGAGTATCCGTGTTCCATGACAACAGGGGTCAAGGATTAGTTCAGAGATCAAAAGATCTAAAACAAAAAAGCTACATGCTCTGATACCACTTGATAGTTTTTAGACCCCTTAAAACACAATTGGATTAACCTAGTTAATTAGCCAAGTTATTACTTAGTCCAAATTTCAGATCTAGGTTATCACAATCAAACAATCATATCATGCAAAATAGCGGAAAGATAAATAAGACAATGATATGATCACCTAGGAAACCAAACCGGTAAAAATCTGGGGAGGATTTAACCTAGCTATTCTCAAGGTAAACCTGAATCCACTATGAAAGAATCGAAGTTGTTCAACAGGACTTAGACCACTAACATTCTATTGCTACCCACCAGTAGAAACTTACTGACATGACCACGTCTAAGCTCTGAGACCACGGACTCCTTCTTTCTTGGATTCTCCAGCAAGTACAAGCACACCCGCTTGTGTTTCTTTAAGTTCTTATGGCAGCAATTGAATGATCATCAAGTTCTTGAACGAATCTCCTTCTTGATAATCCTAAGCTTGTGTAAAGGAAAGCTCCTCACATATCTCACAAGAGATTCACACAAACAGCAATATGAACAACCACAAAAATGTGGCTAGGGTTTGCCTTATATACCTCGGGAAAAATAGAAAACCCTAAACGTTTTAATGAGCTAGGGATGAGTTGGAATTCTGCAAAAAAATGCATCTGACCCGATGTTCGATTGATCGAGCCTAAGCTTCGATCGATCGAGCCAGGCCGAGATGCATAGTAACTTCTACATCAGCTCGATTCCAACTTTACATAAAAGACACAACTTTGAGCAAGTTTAAACACGACTAAACATTTTGTTTTGATCATGGTTTGCCAACAATACACATTAGAGTTCTAAATACATAAGTTCCTAAGTCTTTAGAACCTAACAGTTTCAGAATAGTCCAAACCAAGCTTTTGAGTGAATCCTTTAACAACTAAACGAGCCTTATACCTTTCAATGGTCCCATCAGGAAGGTATTTAACTCTATAAACCCGTTTACAGCCAATTGGACACTTCCCAGGAGGTAAATGAACCAAAGTCCAAGTATTATTAACCTCCAAAGCCTCTATTTCCTTATCCATTGCAGCCCTCCATTCAAGATATTGAACTGCCTGATGAAAAGATGCAGGTTCTAAAGGAGTAGTATTGACTGCCATGACAAAGGAATGAAAGGTAAGGCCAAGGTGAGAATAGTCTAGATAATTTGAAATATCATATGGCAAACCAGAATTGGGCTTGGTGCTAATAGACATGCAAGAATACTCAGAAAGATAAGATGGAGGTTTATGAGGTCTAGTAGATCTCCTAAGAGTGGGTAAAGGTGCAATAGGCAAGGAAGAGGAAGGGGAAATAGTGTCAAATTGTGAAATGTAAGAGGGTGATGCTTTAGTGGGGTCTGCATTAGGAATTGCAATAGATTCTGTAGTAGGATTTACAGCAGGGAGGACAGTAGTGTTTGCAGTAGGTGAGGAAGTAGTGTCTAACATATGAGGATTAGATGCAGACATGTGAGGATTAGATGCAGGAAGAGGTGAAGGGGATACAACCTCAATAGGAAGTGAAGAGGAGTGGGAAGTGTTATCTAAAGTACAGTGAAGAAAAATCATGTCATCCAGGTATGAAGTTGAAGGTTGAGATGAAAGAGCATAGAGAAATATATGCTCATAGAAAATAATATTTCTAGAAATATGAATAGAATTGGAAGTAAGGTCGAAAACTTTGTAACCTTTTATGCCATGGGGATGGCCTAAGAACACACACTTCCTAGCCCTTGGTGCAAATTTGTCCCTATTATGAGGTAAAGTAGAGATAAAACACAAACAACCAAAGCATTTAAGATGAGTCTAAGAAGGTGGAGAATTGAAAAGAAGTTCATATGGACTTTTGTTACCTAAGGACCTTGAAGGAAGTCTGTTGATCAAGTGGACATCAATTAAAATGCAATCACCCTAAAACCATAAGGGAATCTGTGATTGAAACCTTAAAGCCCTTGCTACATTAAGAATGTGTTGATACTTCCTCTCAACAACAACATTTTGTTGAGGGGTATCAACATATGATAATTGATGCAAGATGCCATGAGACTGAAAGAAATCCTTAAGGTAAAACTCAGTACCATTATCACTTCTAATAGTTTTGATTTTACAATTAAACTGAGTATTCACCATAGAAGCAAATTGTGGAAGGTAATGTTGAGTATCAAACTTATGTTTAAGAAGATACACCCAAGTACATCTAGTAAAATCATCCACAATTGTCAAAAAGAACTTAAAACCATCAATGGTACTAGTAGCAAACGGACCCCAGAGGTCACAATGAATCAAATCAAAAGGTTTATTAGATACATGAGTACTAGAGGCAAAGGGAAGCTTCTTCTGCTTTGAAAAATGACAAATGTCACAACAATCTGTTTTATTGGTAACAGCAAAATGTACAAATTATTTTAACAAGAGAAGTTTTGAATGAGAGGGATGTCCTAATCTATTGTGCCATAGGTCTGAGGAAGAACCAGGACTAACAATAGCAGCAAGAGCAGATGCATGAGGTCTACAATCTAAATCTTGCAGCAGAAATAAGCCATTGTGTGCTTTACCCAGACCAATCGTGCTCCATTGAGCAAGGTCCTGAATAAAACAACAATCACCAAGAAAAATGAGGCAATAGCAAAGATTTTTAGTGAGTTTACTAACTGATATCAAATTGAAAGTAAAAGAGGGCACACACGAAACATCAGTAACAATTAATGTGGAAGAAACTTGCACTGTGCCTACATGTGTGACTAAAGCTTGTTCCCCATTTGGCAAATAGACACAAGTATGGACTATGGAAGTAATTGTGGTCAGTTGAACAACAAAATGAACCATATTATCTATTGCTCTAGTATCAATGATCCAAGTATTAGACTTATAAGCATGCTTATCAACAACTTGAGCAGCAAATATAGAATAAGAAAGATTAGGTGAAATCCAAAATGGATTACCTGAAAAATTGGATGAACAAGAGGGTGAAGTGGATGTGGAAGGTGAAGGTTGTGAAATGGAAGGATTTGTCGCCATAATAGAAGCAGCTTGATGAGCATTCTGAGCACCATTACTTGATCCAGAAGCCATATAATTCTTCAGAAAATTCAGAAAATGCTCACATTGAGCTTCTAACAATGTAACCTGTGGACCAGCTTGCACATAAGAACCTCCAAACGAATGACCAATATGGTTCTGTGAAGCAATGTCTGATTGAATACAAGCATTTTGCAAAGCACCAGAAGATTGAGCACCAGCATTTGGTAAAACTCTAGTAGGCATAAAACCAGAATTCACATTTAAGGGAAGGACTTCCATTCCAAAATTCCTTGAGGTCTACATTGAAGCAACTTGGTTTGCCATAGCCTTGTTACCTCCTTTTGGTTTGTAACCTGGAGGATAGCCATGGAGTTTATAGCATTTATTTGCTATATGACCAGTAAGACCACAGTAAGTGCAAACATGCCTATCTTTCTTGCCATTACTCCTTTTTCCACCATTCTTATGACCTTGATGGCCAAGAAAACCCTTGCTATTATTCACATACATAGCAACAGCATCTCCTGATTGAATCATGTTAAAACCTTGACCAATATTCCTTCTCTTCTTGCAAAATCAGAGAACATACTTTGCTAAGAGAAGGAAAAGGCTCAAGCAACAAAATCTACCAATTATAGTTCCATAACTATCATTCAATCCCATTAAAAACCGAAAAACATTCTCCTTGTGCTGAGCATCAAGTTGAGAAGACTTAGAACCACAAGTACAAGCACAAGTACAGACTGTGAAAGGCTGGTAATTAGCATATTCATCCCATAAAGTCTTAGATTTTGTGAAATAAGAACTCACCGAGAGTGATCCTTGTGAGAGACGAGATATCTCCTTCTGAAGCTCAAAAAGCCTTGGAGTGTTGCCTTGAGACAGCTTGTCCTTAAGATCAATCCACAGATCTTTTGCATTGTTGATGTACATAACACTTGCTTTCAAATCCATGCTAAGTGAGTTTGTTAACCAAGAAAGCACTGTAGTATTGCACCTACTCCAAGAATTATACAATGGAGAAGATGGATCAGGCTCAAGAATTGATCTGTCTACAAAACCAAACTTGTTTTTGGCACTCAAAGCCAAAAACACAGATCTTGCTCAACTCATGTAATTCTCTGAACCAGTGAGAGGTTGTGAAGTGAGAATGAGACCAGGATTCTCATTCGCTGGAAGAAATAAAGGATTATTCACATATTCATCTGCCATTGCTGCACTTGAAGAAGGAACTGAGTGTGCAGTTTGAGATTGAGTATTGGTTATGGAATCGGAAGCCATGAGTGAGAATGAAAACGAAAACAAACTCTGTTTGGGAACTGAGAAAATGAAAGAAAATTATCAAATCAGAGAAACTTGCTTTGATACCATGTGAAAAAAACCAAAGAGAAAAGGTTGAAGAAACAGAAAACTGTTATTGCTAATCACTAATTTCTGGTTTGCAAAGTTGTTACAAATAATTAGCAACTACTCTTTATATATACACAAAAACAGAGACTAGCCTTTCCCGCCTAAAATAACTAACTAACAAACTTATCATTACAACAAATCAGATTTTGACATTTGGCTTTTTCATTGCTTGACAGCTATCTCCAATTTCCTTTTTCCTTCTTTCCTTGACACGTGGACTACCTTTATCTCTTTATGTTACTTTCTTCTTTGCCTTGCACATGCTACTGTTATTTCCTTCTTCAATTTTAACATGAACACAGGTAAAGATGTCTTTTTTTTTTTAAAAAAATTATTATTATTTTTTATATATATGTTTTTCTATTGTTTGTTTTTGTTTTTACCTTTGCATTTGGGTCTTAAGTGTTAGGCGAGGATTGGAAATTGTTGTGGAAATGTTAATGTTATTTGAAGTTAGCTTATTTGACGTAAATAGACAAGGTAGCATCACTCTCAATATAATTTTAGCTAAACTGATTCAAAAAACTCTACTTTTATTACTTTAGCTAATGTATTTTTTACAACA